>BMAW01065638.1:3107809-3136137 GCA_019974015.1 Nephila pilipes | reverse complement strand
TGTGTGTGTGCGTGCGTGCGTGTGTGTGCGTGCGTGCGTTTGTGTGTGTATCAATCTTCTATTTCAATTTATTCTAAATTCTTCCAGTTTCCCGTCTAAAATCGCTTTCATTGAAGCATTTATCTACTTTACATATATAAATTCTCATATGGAGAGATAATTCTATATAACTCACCAGTAAAAAACATCGGAATATTTTGATTAATTTCTAGATATCGAAGGAACAGCTTTCGTTTTTCATTATGTAGTTGTGAAACAAAAGAAACAAAGTTTAAAAATTTCTGTTACTTACTTGACGGTGTTCGTGACTTGATTTTCTTTCATTTCTAGATATACTTGAATTCAAAAACAAGATCTTCACTTTTCCAAGATAAGATTAATACTCTCTGCTGAAATGGGTATGATAAATCACGGCCAATGTATATGCCTTGTTACTATTGCTTGTTGTAGTGGCTGTTTTTAGATGCTTTAGATGACTGTAGAAAGAATATGCTTTTATGAAAGTTCTTCGGCCTTTTTTATAATAGCAAAATTTTCTTAGTCTGTTGATAGCCTTATAATCATAATTAAGATTAAACAAGAAGCGTAAATAATATGATCGTTTTATCAATTTCGTTTTTTACGTAGGTAATAGAAAATCAAAGACTGTCAAATTAGTTTCACAAGTTTGCAACATCAGATCGATAACAAAAGTTAAAAAGAGCTATACAAGAGATAGAAAGGGAGTTTTAATACAAAATTACAGCCACTTCTTTCTACAAAATAATGAATTTTTTAGAGTTTAAATGTAAAAAAAAGAAAATATTTATTATTGGGCAAGTCACCGAAACAACAAATAATTTTGGTTATTTTAAATAAAAAAAATCTTTTATGATAAAAATACATGTACATGACTTTATTAAACTCGTATGTGTGAATTTCGCTTATAAAATAGCTTTTTTGTAAGATCTTTTCCTGGGTGTATTGTTTCACATTTTTACTTCAATACCAATTCAATGAGAAATATAACAGATATGTTTCTTTCTGTGTGTGTATATTTTAGTAAAGTATATGGATGCAATTACTTATACACATATTTCTTTGTGAATTAACTTTTTAAGTTTAAAAGACATTATGGAATGGAGATATTTCAATATACAGCAAGTTTTAGTAACCATAGAAATCTTTACCTTTGCAGATATTTGCTACCGGAATGTGTTTAAATTATTTTCTTTATTTTCCATCTAAATTAAAAACTGCATAGTGTCATCTTAGCTGCATATAAGCAAAGTTTTCCAGCTTTATCTTAGATAATGTTTATAGATAAGAATTAGTTCAACAAACTGTAGTTTATACAGTTAGAATTATTCAATAATCTTAGCATTTATTATACTCTTTGTGGATTTACTAAAAGTATACTTGCTAGTGAATGCATGCAGTAACTTTTGATACTGTCTTTTGAATTACACTATGGACTGCTAATAGTAGACTATTTCGTTACATTACTTAAAAAAATTCTTATTAGGCAGCCTTCTGATTGGATGATCAATAATACTCCATTTGAAATGTGCCATTATATTCAAGAAGGACCATTTTAAAATAAACCTTTTAGAAATCTTACCAGAATTTATTTATTTTTATTTGTTTTTGGTAAGATATATTTTTCGATTATTTGCTTTGAATCTTGAAAGATGCATTTAGTTTCAATTATTTTTTTAAAAAAATATGATTTAATTTTTATTTGAAGTATAATTTTTGATAATCTTCTTTACAAATAAAAAAAAAGCCTTATTTGTTTATTTGTCTTTGCAAAACGAGGATGATTCTAGATGAAATTAATTCTTTTTTATTGCGCATATAGAACTTTTGCTCTAAAACTGTTCTTTAAAAGAAAACCTTTATATATAGGTATTTAAGAAAGAGTACAATAATGTCTTCTTAAATTGTATTACTTCATGATGTTCCTTATTTTATATAATTGCTTGCATCTTATAATTTCTCGGTTTCAATTTCTTCCATAGACTTAACGAAAATATCGGTATGTATGATAGAATAATCGTTTTTTAACGGTATGTATGATAGAATAATCGTTTATCTTAAAACATTTCTTTTTTTTTTCTCCCTCCGTTTAGGTATTTATAACGTTCTTCCGTTACACGTTTCACTCTTTCGTAGTACTATAATATATATAAACAGTAATTAAAAGATTTTAATTATTTGAGTACTTTATTTTAAAATCTTCATTTAGAACTGTATATTTGCTTAAACTAGGTTTTACAGTATTCCAGTGCACCTTTCAGTCATTGCATTAGCATTTTTGCTTCTTAGAGTTAATATTTCGATTGATTATATATATATATACCTTTCTACATTTTTTTTTAGTTTATAAGAACAAATCGGAATATGTTCACGACTTCTTAATCTAAATTCCGAATCAGTTAATTTTTCTTTACTCATTTCTTGAGAAGATAGACCCCTCAGAGGCTTGTTTCTTTATATTAGTACGGGTTTACGACCCTTAAGTGTTCGAATTATCTTTTCTTTCTCTCATGGAGTTTGCTGTCTTGTACAAGTACAGAAATTAGTTCAAATCTGTTATATTTGGAATATAAGTTTTTCACTATTCATGAGCTTTATTTATTACGATTATATATAATTAGGACAATTTTTTTCATTGATCTTTTCACAAACTTTAATTTTGATCAGTAGCGAAATACTTGAAAAGTTAATAGACATCGGGTTATTAAATTCAAGAATATTGTGTTGTAATCAAGGGTTATTTAAAAGTTGTTAAATCATGAAACAATATAATTTTTTTGTTGTCACAATTCGAGGAAATAAAACTTATTTCTCTATTCTGTGAATCATTTTATATATATTAATTGCATTGATATTTAATTTTCATGAGATTTTAACTGTGTATTTGGTTATTATACTTATAAGAATATTATTTGAATATCATTATTGTATTTTATTTGAGGTTTTTTTTTAAAATTTTGAATATCCCCCTTTGGTTGAATAGAGATGATGATTGTGGGTCGAGATATACATTTATTTTGAAAGGATGTATAGCTCTCTCTTATAGTTTTATCGAATGGAATCTGGTTTCAGAGCTAAATTTACTTTTTGAAGTATGTAGACTGAATATATGTCATTAAAATGAAGATTGGATTACATAAAGTACTTTGTTTTTGTCAATCGAAAAATCAACGTTAACACTATCTAATCGATCTCGGTTACTTTAGTTAAAATGAATTGGACGTTTTAAAAAATTTCTGAAGAGAAGTCGAAAACAAATAAGTCGGTGTGAAAATTCAAGAAAATAATTAATAGTATATTAAATGCGTATATGCTATAACTGCATGTTAAATTTTCAATTTCTCCAAGAGAACGTGCCTCTTAGTTTTAATGCAATGTCAAATTTTCAGGAAAAAATTAATAGTAGAGTATAGTTCGATTTAGCCATTTAAAAATAATGTAAATTCGACATTGATACTTGATATATTTGTTATGATGAGGAGCTCGAGTGAACCTCTCTTTCCCAGATAAAAATTTCTGATTCGTTCATGATTGAATACATTTAGTTTTTCTTCCATAGGCAATTAAAAGCTATATCCGGCGAATGGATGCAAGAGTTCAGTAAGCAATCTGTTCGAAGTTGTGCCAAAGATCCTCCTAGAGATCAGCTTAGGAAAGCGCTTCATGAGTCTCAGAGAAAAGGTATTTTCACTGTCTTTATTGTGATAATTTTTTGTTGGATTAGTTTTGTGTGTTCACTGTAATTTTAATTTCAAATATAAGGAGAAGATACATCCATACATATAATTTTAATAACTTGGGTTTCAAATTTTTACTTCACTTCTCAAAAGCTATTAATAGTTTTACAATGTTTTTAGATGTTATAATATAAGGAGAAATTGTCATTCTGTCTTTATGATAAAGAATTTAAAAGTGATGACATATAGGATTTCTGCATTGCGAAAGATAATGAAGTCTTGAATTGAGAAATTCTTTTTTCACAAAGACATATCAATTAAATATTTCAATACTTTTGGCTTTTAATAGATTAAGATAAAAGTACAGAATCTCAGATTTTATGTACCACTTTAAAATACGTATTATTGATAACTAATGTCATTATTTTCTGACTAATTAATCCACTAATTTACTTTTTAAAATTCCCAATTTGTGCAATATAGAAATGGTTGAAGAGTTTACACAAATTCAGAAAGTCAGGATTTTGCTTTCATCAATATGTTTGAAAATATTCATTCAATATAAATTTCAAAGTATGTTGTTTTGAATACGCAAGGAAAAATTTATTTTAAATTAAGTCATTTGATTGATCTTATCTCATCGTTGCCTCAAATGAGGAAGAACGGTAAATGCGTATCTCATTGGAATCTCAGTAGGGAGGGGGGAAAAAAAGATACATCGTTTGAGATTTTTATGAAATTTTCCCACGTTCAAAGTATATTGTAAATGTTTTACTCAATTATTTATATTTCTTTTTAAACAATATTTGTATTTTTATGTTCATCATACTTATTGATGCGAAATGTTGATATTTTACTTCACGTCAAAACTTAAATCTTGCTTCATTTCTTTCTTTTTGAAAACTGAAACGAGAAATAGCTGTTTGCAATCAGTGGGTGGAGTGAGTGCAATGACTGCGAACGACTTGGAAGCGTGGTCTGACAAGAAGTTATGCGTCTTAAACCATTAAACGCATAAATATGACTCTTATCTCATTTTGACTTAAAGGCTTACTTCGACATAACTCCTAATAAAGTGAATTCAATGGTAAAAGCACATGGGGAGTTTCTTTATCTATCTGGATGAAAAAGTTGTTAGGAAGTTAAAAAGTCTCCTTTTTTATTGTGTGGGTGAAGTTCAATGACTGTAGGAATAATCTCTCGTTGTTGGTTTGATATAACGTGTAGAAAAATGCACATGACAAAGATACTTTCCTCATGCCTAGATACTACCATCTGAAATTTCAGAAATTTTGCATTTGTCCTGGAAATTTAAAGAATATATACATTTGTGTTATATTGATGATGTAATGTGTAAATTTATTTCCTGTTTTTTTTTTTTTTTTTCCCCGTTCTGAACTTAAGGATCACCTTTGTTTACTACAGATGGGAGTAAAATTTATATTTATCCAAGCAGAAAAGACAGTCTACTAAAGATTTAATTGATAACAACGATTACAATTATGCATTCTAAATAAAGAATAGGAATAATGAGATGCATTTAATTCTTACAATTATTGGAAAATAAGAAATATTCGCAAGTTGTGATTGCAGCGCAATGCAAATATAGATAATTACATTTTTATGTTTCGTATATTTAGAAATGTTGTCTTGTGAGATAGAGGGAATTGATATAATATATTATTCGTGATTCAAAATTCCAATTTTTTTAAAAATCAAAATCATTCATAAAAACGAAATTTATTAAGATTGTAATTTGATTCTTCAACCCCATTTTGTCAATTTAATAGTGGTCGTTGAATGATAAATCAAATGGCTTGCGAAGAACTTAGAAGCATAACTGGATATATTATTTTCAACATATTTTAGCTATAAATATTTTTTTAAGAATTGCAAAAGTTCTATACTTAATAATAATTAAATAATTAAAGCAATAAAATTGCGCGTACATTTTCGTTCTAAATCCTACCTCATTTATTAAGGAAATTTTTTTATTCCGGATTTCAACTATTCTTTTTGAATTCGGTTGATATTTGTGATATTTATTTTATTTAAAAATTCTTTTTGTTAATTTTGAAATTTATTTGACAAATATAACTTGGTATTATGAAATATGTGTCAGCGTGCATGTTGAAAGAAGTTTTAAGAAGTATATAAACATCATTAAAAATATGTTTAATTAGCAGCGGCAATATGTCCCTGCAAATTTGATTGCAGGGACATATTGCCGCTGTAGTCATATTTGGATTGACTATTTAGTTGCTTAATTATTGTATATTGCTTTTTTGTTCCGATGGAAGGTATATTATACTTTATTATGATTGTTGTGCTATATTAGATTTTTGTTTTATCTTTTATAATAGGCTTGCTAGATCTTGAGGCTCCTGAACAAAAGAAATCGCCTTCTAATATTGAAATTCCACCTCAAAAGCCTCCTCGATCTTTTCAATACGAACAATCTCGAGAGACCGTGGAACATGAAGGTAAAATTGATTGTATTGGAACAGAAATGAAAGAGAATGCAACGGAAATTTCTTCATCTGGAAATGTTGATAATCCATCTTCGGAAAAAAATCATAATCAATCTCCTAAACTCCTGCCTAGAGTCAGTCCTTGGAATGGCATTGATCCTGAACCAACAATTCCCATGCGTGTTGATAAATCCCGTTCCTTCGGATCAGTACAACAGCAAGATTTATCCGATCAATACAGTTATAGAGAACGCCAATCTTCTGATGAAGGGCATTGCACATTAGGGTTTCGCTCTCGTTCCACAAGTAGTGAAGTAATAGATGAAAGTGAAACCCTCGCTCCTGTGCCTTTACCTAGAAAGCGACTTAGTCCATTGAAAAAACAACAAGCAATCCCTGAACCAAGCCCTGTTGAGAAGCAGCAATCATCTGTAGACACCGTAGATAGTGGGGTTTTTAGTCCTGGGTTGAAAATGGGAAGCTCTATTGATACTATTGCACCACCATCACCTTTAATTGCTTCCCGATTATCTTCAGTAGAACAAGAAATTGTTGACAGTACTCCTAACCGTCCATCTCCATTCGTTCAGCAATGCACCAGCGAGTCTAGTTCCGGTGAAAACGAAGAAGAACATGAAGCTCCTCCTGCCCCCAGAAGTTCAGATGTTCTTTTTAGAAAAGTCACTTTAAAAAAGCGAAACTTTGGAGCTAAAGCAATCAAAGAAAAGTCCTCACCGGCAGTCATGTCTTCAGGTATTTTCAGTTTATTTTTCTATTTTTACTATGCATTTCTATTTGCGATCGCATGTGCATATTTATTACCTTTCTCATTTTACTTACAGTATTAGGCAGAGCAGGTTTTGGGATTAAAAAAACATTTTTTTTTTAAATTCGTAACATTAAATGCTTATTCGATTTTCCAACGTAAAGCAAAATATACTATCAGACAAATCAGTTACAATCAATTTTAATAACTGATGCTTTCACTTCTGTTGTAGATTGTTCATTTCATTATCCACGTCCTTTAAAGTCACTGTTGTAAACGTTTTTTTTTTTTCTTGTCATTTTGCCCTCAAAGTTAGAAATGATTACTTTGTTCTAGTTAGTTTATTATATTGCAATCATTTAAACTTTTCGAGTGGTCAGTTATGTAAAATATGTTGTGATATAATATGCTAATATTTGTTCCTGGTTTATTTAATTCGATATGATTAGATCACGTCTTTCTCTCTTACACATTTACAGAATTAAATTTGATCACGCGCCAGCAACACCACTCTTGTATCCAAAATATTTATAGACTTTGTTTACATTTTTCATTTAAAAAATATTTTAAGATTCGTGTACGTTATGACTCCATCTTCACTTATTTATTAAACACGATTCTGTTGAAAAAGCAGAAATTTCGATTTTTCAGTTTCGATAAGTGTTTCTCTATTTAAAAATGTTTGGGAATTACCGGTTATCAGCTATTTAAGCCAAAATTATTTTCATCGTATCCATAAATATTTGAATCAATGTCATTGCGTTCTTTAATCAAATGGAGGGAGGAATGGAAATTACTGGGGAAAAAAATGAAATTATTTTATTAACGAAATATTATGTTACTTAATAAAAGAAAGATTAATTTGCACCTGAAATATTATGGTAGATTTCTAATGTGTTTCATATTTTATTTGGAGAATTATATATATATATGTGTGTGTGTATCGGCATGGATGGGTCTGGTTAATAAATAGTTATGTCATCGTATTTGAAAATTTTAACAGCAATAATTATGTACTAGTATAGAAGAAAACCTCTTTGTATCAGATCCATACGTTTTTTAAATACTAACCTATAAAATTTGAAAACATTGTGAAACTTGTGCTGCTCAGTATATTGTGTTTATGTTCAGTTTCCATAAGAAACATGTAATACATTTACTTCATCAAATTGTTATATGGAATGCTTTTACAAATTACTTTTATTTAGAAATGACATTTTAAATGTTGGTAACGTTAGTAAGAATTTTATAAAATATATATGCATTTCAATTATTTTATTTTATTTAGTTGTTCCTTCTACTAAAAGTTTAAATTTTTCTGAAATATTCTTTCGAAGCTGTAAATATTCGATTTAATTAATACTTATGATAAAATATTTTGAATGGCTGGAAAATGAACGAAACTATTAGAGGATAAAGTAATAATTAATAGGAAAAAAAAACTATACATATCCTTGCAGGTAGTGCGCTTGATATTTTCGTGCGTATAATCGAAACAGCAAATAAAAAATTTTACAACGGCGATTTTTTTTATTGCACCAGAAATTAAACATAATTGAAACTCGATACCAACATATGCTATAGAATAAGTTTCATGTTTTATCGGAATTACGATTAGTAGTCAATTTATTATTTTTTTACAAGAATATAGACTTGGAAATTGTTTTTAAAAATGTAAGTAATAAATGTTATAGTAATATTTCGCTTTATGCGTAAATGCTATAGTAATATTGAAAAAAAATTAGGAATGGTGTTCATTAAATATTTTATTTTAGATAATATGTAAAATATGTAAAACATATGTTTAAAGAAAGCTATCTTATGTTAAATTTTAAAAAAATTAATAAAAAAAATATGCCTTAGGAGAATATAGATAATTTAGCTCTGAAAGTATATTTTGTAATGCTCTTTTATATATTTGAAAAAGGGAAAACGTAAATTAGAAAAAGACCGCAACCGACATTTCATTAGCGTAAATTTTCGAATTATTTTTTTCATCTGATACCAAGGAATTGATATTTCAAGGAGGACCAATCATTATTAACACTGATAATGAATGCACTGTGTTGGAACAAATTATAAAAATAAACAGCACCTATATTTCAGTTAACGTTTTTTGCAAAGAAATTTCAAAGCGTGAAACCTTCCAAATTAATGAACAGCTAATTTTAGAATTCTTACTAAAGGGCAGATATAATTATATTTTATTTGCTGAGAGGAAGTCGAAAGTTAATTTTCACACGAAGTAGATATTAATATCAAAATTCTGTAAATTTGTTGTTATAATTTTTTACATTAATGTTAAAACATCAAACGATACTAACGATCATTAAACACTCGAAATTTATTACGGATACTTTGTGAAATTTGAAAACAGTTTTCATTTCATGATATTTCCCTATCTTTCATGTATGAATGTCGATTACTGGTTCTAAATTATTTTGTTTCATACTGAATTCGTTCTTTGTTCGTGATAAAAGGTCTAATTCATCCATTTAGAGAATTTCTCTAAATGGTGAATTTTGAAGAATTTATGCTTCCTTGAGGACTAATGGATCATATAAGTATGTTAAATAGCTTATTTGTGATATATTAGTTTATTGTGAAAAATTCGTATTTGAGAAATCTTTTTTGACACGGAGTCGATTATATTTTCCATAATTGAGAGATTCTTGTGACAAATTCCGAAACTGAGACTGTTCTATAATTATATCCCCCTCTCTTTACGGTTTTTCCCCCCAGTAACCCCGAACAAACGAGTATTTATTAAAACTATGAAAATTATAATAGAACTTCATTAAATAAAAGAATTAATTTCCTACACAGTAGTTTTTACTGAATTATTTATTGCAAATACTTTTCTTTAGTACGGTTAACTCATTTACTTTGGAAAAATGAATTACTAGTAGATAACAGTTAGCTTTCTCTAGTAACAGAGATGGTGACTTTATAGTGTGATATTTCTGGACAATAAAAGTGAAGAGGAGTAGAGGTTAGAAGCTATCTTCTCTCTCTCTCTCTGAAAGGTTATTAAGATATTTTGGAATTCATCAAAGTTGTTAAATTATAGGCATCAAGTTTTTTGCATAATGACACATCATAGTTCTAAACTTTAGATCTAGATATTTCTCTAAGTTTTAAAGAATTATTTTAAAAATAACTTTAAATACATGTAATGGTGCGTAAAAAATTCAGTGCTATCGTCCTTATATCGAATGTTATATGCATTTGATATAAAGCAGTATCTAAAATTTGTGTTGCTACATTTTTTTCGCAGGGTCGCCGCGGAATCTTATATATTTGTATCTCACTCCTCACTATTTGTTACTTTTAAGGATAGGGCGCTATGGGACAACCTTAGTCCAAGAAGAGCGTCGTGAGTTGAAAAAGTTTTGAGATCACTTATATGAGGATATGCATATCAATGCTATGTATTACTTCATATTAACCAATTTTTAACTTTTTCTTTGAAGTTTCTAGAATTAAGATTCATCCTGATATTTGTAGATATGGCATGGTGAGAAAGATAAAACATCTTTTTAGAAGGAAAGTTTACTTATATGGAGATGTATATATGTTATCGCTAAAAATGAATTTTTAGCACTATTTAATTTTTGGAATTGTATGCTTCTTATCCCATTTAAAAGTTTTTTTAAAATTATTTTTTATTTTGACTTATTTTATAATTCGATTTTTGACGTATATTGGATCTTTTTACGATACCTTGAAATCTACATCACGAATGCAAATCAATGTTTCATTTTTCATAATTATTATATATTTTAGTTATTTATAACAGTTAAATATTTATTTTTCTTTTCTTGTTCTATCTCACAGACGTGAATCCAGTTCCACATTCGGGCCTCAATTATTCTTTCTTTCATAACTTTTCTAACACCTTCTATCCAACTAACCCTAAAAGTAAACTAATCCACTCAAATGCTAATATTTCTAGCAGTAGAACGATACAGTCTCCACCTTTGGGTTCTGGTCTAAAAAATAAATTTAATAACAAAAGCATGGTAACATTAGCTAATTCTCAAACATGCATGGAAACATGTAAGGGTAAATCTTTCCCTAGTAACCCTGAGGCCCTTTGTGATGGTAACAAGAAAAGCCAGAAAGGTGTGCTTCATGTATCAGAGGAAGAATCTGTAGTTTTGGATGCTGAAGTAAAACTACGTTCATCAGTCAAAGAACACAGATTAAAGCAAAAGAGGGATTATCAACACTATAAAAGAAAAAAGTGCACAAAGAATGAAAATCACGAAGACATCCAGAATTTAACATCTTCTGATAAGTTACATAAAAGAGAATACTGTAGTATTCATGGGACTTACAATAAAAGAAAACACTTCAAATTAAAATCAGCTAGTGCTCAAAATCGATATGACAGTCCAAATATGTTATTTCGTAGTTCATCTTTACCAAACCGGAGAACTTTCACTTATAACTGGTTACAGACTTGGCTATGGAAATGTCATTCATTGGAAGATTGGTTATGGTACTTAGAAGAACAGCCTTGTGAAGCACGAGATTTTAGTCAAATTAATATACTTCCTGACGATTACAAATTAGTTTACGTCAGCTCATCATCAGATTCCGAAGAAAGTTCCGATACATTAATACATCATTTTAATCAGAATTATAGAATTGAATCAAAGCCTCAATTCTCAGTTAATTCTTTCACAAAAACGAATTGCAACGTTTCTTACTTTGAAGATTCCGACTGGGAAATAGAATCTGTTGACAGCGATGATTCGGATTTATTTTTGACAATGAATAAAAATGAAAATTTTATTCAGGTCAATGAAGGAAATAATTTTTTTATTCGGCGTAATTTATATGATGATAAAAAATGGGATCACGAACTAAAACAAATGTGCTCTTTAAAGAATGAGAAATCAAAATGTAGGTCATTAGACTCAATCGACGTAGTACACGATGGAGAAATTCAAATAAGTACTTTTAACCAAAATAAATCATCTTATATTTTTTATGATACAGAGGCCCATTCGAACCTTACACTTTGTTCATTATTTAAAGTACTCAATCAGAGAAATTTATTTCAATTCTTTAAAGAGCGATTTTATCTTCTTACTGTCGCTGAAACTGAACGAAAGAGCAAGCTTTTTGGCCAGCTAGATATTAATACATCTGTTTTCAGAGAAAGAAAAAACTCCCATTTGCCTTCATCATCAAATCCAGAATTTCAAATTGATAAAAATATTTCCATCATATCTTTGTCTGATAAATTAATAAGTAAAATTGATTTACCTCCTGTGACAGAAAAAGTAGCATCGCTTTTACTCTCAATAATTCATTCATCATTAACTGATGATAAGTGCACACTTTTTTTTAAACTGATGTCAAATATATTTTGTGATAATTTCCATAATCGCAGTTCTGGTTCTTTCGATTTTAGAAATTCATTAGAATTATTCCCACTTTCAATTTACAATATTAATGTATCAGAATATCCAGCGATAGAAATGAAAAATATTCTTTTGCAATTTGTAGTTGAAAACTGCAAGTTTATTAATGACAAAAATATTCGTAATGAAATAGTCTTTCTTGATGAAAAATTTGATTTCTTACTACGATCGGATCGAAAGAATCCTCCTACTAATGAAGCATGCAATAGCTTCATTTTGTCTAACATAGAATCGCGAAATTTACTTTTGAAAAGATTAATACTACTATCAATTAAACGAAATGTGAAAGGTTTTGATATAACTTGTAATTCATGTCATGCTGCTATAGCTGAAAATAAGTGTGATAATCTTTCCAGCAGAAACACCATTTCATTATTGTGTAACAAAAATATCAATGACTCTGAAAATCAATTCAAATACCAAAGTTTCTTTCTCACGACCTATAATGTAGTTCTTTTTTTGAATTCTGATATTCTTTTCTTCAGAAATAATAGCTGTAATGCGGAGCGATGTGGCGGCAAGATTTACTCTCAGCGGTTCGGCGAGTTTTGCAACCCTAGTTGGCGGCGTGATTGTTACGAAAAGGTGGGGAACTTGCTACATCCAGGTGACGCCAACGCGTTTCATTACGTTGCTTTCCCCCTTTCCTCTGGTAATCCAACTAACCGTGGTAATGACAAGTCTGTAACAGGTTGGGGGAAACAGCGGTGTTCTATTGCTGTAGCGACGCGGCGAGTCATAGACCTTAACCTCAGGGCATTGGAGTGTGGACGTGAGGTACTAGATGTGGCCGATCTCACTACTCTTCTAGGGTGGGTTGCTATTACCGGAGTTTCAAGCTCCGCCAAACATGGTGGTATAGCGAGCATAGTAAACGCCTTTTTTTATCATGCCCCACCTGTTGCTTCTAAACCGGAAGCTGATTATCTCCTTCGCCTGACCAGATCAGATCCGTGTTTGTTGTTTCAGCGGTCTCCACATGCGAGCGGAGTGGCACGTATGATAGCTCTAAAATCGGAAGATACAGCTGTTTCTGGATTTGTTAAAACAGATAATGTTAACAAATTTTGCCTGGATGAAACAAGGAAGGGAGTTGATGCTATGCAGCTCGAAGATGAAGAATCATCTGTTCAAAATATCCCACAAAGTTGTAAACTTGTATCACATGTGCATGATGCATTCAAATTATGTGATTCTCTGCAAACGGATACTCCACGAACCAACACAGACCGTGCGGCGAAATCATCAACGAGAACGTGTGGCGAAAGTGTAAACAAACTTAATCTTCCTTTTAATATAAAAGAGTTCGATGTAAATAGGATATCAAATGTCTTCCCACAAAACTGTGATTCTGTTTCTAAGAATAGTTTTAATCAAGTACATGAAGTCGAAGAATCATTAAAAAAATTTGATACAGAAATTTTATCTTGTGTAAGAAATATATTTTTTGATGAATTTACTTGTGAATCTTCATCTTTTTATTCAGAAGAATTGTGTGTCAGTATTCCATCTGCAATTAGTGATGGTTCTGATACATTTGAAAGAGTTGATTGTCATTGTAATAAACCTTGTGATGTGCCTTCCTCTCCATCTGTTGTGGATGCAACTAGATCTCTTGCAGATGAGGGAGAAATTTTGTCTAGTGGTGATGAATTGGATAAGTTGGAATCCGATACTGATTCTCAAGATACTGTGATAGAAGGTGAAGCTTATAAGAGAATTAGAAGCGTTGCTATTAAGGAAAAAATCCTTCATGCAAATGAAGAATTATTTGGAGTTAATATTAAAGATACATTCTGTGATACTTCTGACTCTAATAAATTTACTGATATTCAAGTAACTGAAGTAAGTTCTGAAAATTCTTATAATATTAAAGATGTACCTAAAAAGCCTTTTCAAAGTTTATTTCTTCAAGAGTCCACAAACTTTAACAAAAAACTATCCTTGTTTTCAAATTTGGAAGATATTAATTCTGCACAAAATGTTTTCTCAGTTCCAAAGCATTTTCAACCTTTTAAACAGACAGATATATCAGCTTTTCATCCAGTTTCATCTTTATCATTCATAGAAAATAAAATTCATGAAGTTGAGTCAAGTGACTGTAGTGGTAATTTAAATGAAATACCCTCAAGTTCCTATAAAGCACCATTTTGTGAAAACATTTGTTCATCTGAATCTAGTGATAATGGAAGTGATGGAGAGGAGGTTATTCTTAGTGATACATCAACGTCATCGGATGAAGCAACTTATATTGCTCCATCTGCAGCATTTCGTTACTATAATCATCCTATGTCCTACAGATTACACACGATTGTTGAAGAAAGTTGTGAAGAAAGTGAAAGAAGTTCAAGAAGCTCTGGTCCAACCAGTAGGGCCAATTCAGATTTCGAATATTTTGATAAAACTCAATTATCGTCTAAGAGCCCAAGAAAAATATTTAGAAAATCTGTCAGTGATAATACTATAATAGGTCATCCAAAAAATGGAAAGAGTTCTGCTTCATATGCTGTACTAGCTACTTCTCGATTAGAGAAATATTTTAAATCAGGTTTATTGGATGGTGAAGTCTCTTATCCTGAAGATGATATGACAGATGAAAGTGGAGGAATTAGTAGTGATGATGAAATATCTGCAGCTCTCATTAAAGAAAAGTTGAAGAATCAGTTTACTAATAATAAAACAATTAGTGAAAAATTAAGTAAAAAAACAAGTACTGTAGCTAATGAAAAATTAGGCATGTGTTCAAAAACTTTAACTAATTTTCAGTCTGTATCTCATTCACATAAACACTATGCTTCTAATTTAGAAACTCGCAAACAGTCATCTGATAGAAAAATTTTTGTCTGTTCCTCATCTTACAAGACGACTTGTAGGGCTGAATCAGCCACATCTGATATGAAGCAAAACAAAAGCACTGAACCTGTCTCTGATGATGATGCAAAATACATAATGAATCATCTTATGCAGCATATCAGTAATAACACTGATGTTCAACCAGAAATATCCCCTGAAGTGAAAGATGTATCCCCTATGTTGAAAATCTTAGAATCTGAAATAGCTCGTCTAATGTTGACTGTTTCTCCTGCTTCATTATCCACTGGTGACCCTAGCAGTAGTTGTAGTAGTACTATTGGTAGTAATAATAGTGATTATGGTAGTGATACTTTAGAATCAGCTGAAGATTCAACATCTGATGAAGATATTAATACTAGAGAAGTATCTGAAAATAGAACTCTCTTGGATCTTCCTTCTCAAAATGAATCTCCTAGTACTTCAGGAAACAATAATAATTCATTAGTTGAAAATAATTCGGCTGAAATCTCTGTTTCTGATACTGCTGTGTCAGAGGAAACATTATACATTTGCAAACAGTTAATGGCATCATTAAAAAAGATTGCTGATGCAACCGATGGTACAACTGCCTCTGATGACTGTTGTTCAAGCTCTGAAGACCATTCAGCTAAACAATACATAACTGATCAGATCGTTTCTCTGATGCAGACTGTGAATGCTAGTCATAATAATTCACCACTATTAAGGACATTGACATCAAATGTTTCTTCCATAATACAAATAGATAGTGATGTTAGTCATGATCGATCAGATTCTGATAGTCCCCCTTTAAATGATGACAAGAGGGATCATCCAAAAAGTAAGACTCCATCTGAATCAGGCTCTGAAACAACAATTTCTGCCAGCATAAGTATTCCTAGTTATGATGATTCAGATCGAACACCTACTGAATCTGAAATATCGCATGAAATGGATGAACTTTATGCTCTTCTTGAAAGCAATGGTACTCATCAAGATGTAATGTCTTCTGCTAAATTCTCCTATGACCTTGATACAAATGGGCTGGAAAAAATGGAATCGCCAAGGAACATGGATTCTCCATTAAATGAAACTTTCATTGTTTCTCATTCTTCAGATTCATGTGATATTGTTTCAACTGCATCTGATTTTCGTTCTTCCTTATTATGTGGAGCTGCTAGCAAATTAGAAAGCCTCTTGCCTATTACAATAGAAGAGAGAATAGCTAGGTATAAAGATGCTTTCTTAGGTGATGAAAATGAAAGCGAGTATAAATTGAATGAAACTAGAATAAATGTAATTTTACCACGTCCTTCCAAATCAGAGATTAAAAATACAGAAGAACTATCAGTTTGTAAGAGCAATAAGTTAACTTGCTTTAATCCAGATTTAAAGACTTCAGAAAGCTGTGATATTCTATCATATAACTCTAATGCAAATAAAAGTGAAAGTGACGAAGAAAATTGTAATGTAACATCTGTAAAAATAATTTCCCATAATACTTATCCATTATCATCTGCTATTCATAAAATTTTAAGTAGTAACATAGATTCAAAGTATTTAGAACAAAAATTGGATTACCAAATTGTTAATATTTTGGATGTAGATAAAACTTCCTTAAGTGATAGTGATCTCAAAAGTGAAATATCAATTGAAAAAGATACAGAAGATAGTAAACCCAGTATGATTGCACCTTTACCTAAAGTTATGAACCCAAAAGAAAAAGCCTCCAGTGAAAATGATTTATTAGTTGCTAATTATCGTACTGAAACTAAAGTAAGCAAAGTTGTTGGAACTAAATCAGTGGGCAATATTTCTGAATTGGAAAACACAAACAACAAAAATGGATTTCGAGATACTGGCTATTATTCATTTAAGTCATCTGAAGACAGTTTTTTAAGCTTGGATGATTCAACAAGTCAAACTTCCTCTGCATCTTTGACAAAACATAGATCTCTGACTTCTACTGAGACTATTCCTGAGGAAGAAGAGTCTTGTTCTACCCATAAAGGTGTAACTACTGCCAAAATGTCATTGAGTTCCAGCAATATTCCTGATGCTGTGTGTGATGCATCTTCTTCAAAATCCAGTACTCTGCCTCTCAGTTTACGCAGTAAATTATCTGTAACTCCAGGTGGTAATCATCGAAGCCGGTCATCATTTTTTTCTACTTCTGGTGTCCTAAGAAAGCTCACTCTGTTGCGAGGTATTTATTAATTATTCTGATTTTCCAATTTCATTATCTGTATAAATTAATTATCTGTATCATAAACTCATAATATCTAATTGTGTGAAATACATTTTCATTTAGCAGTTAAGTGATGAATTTTTCTTTTGTAATTATTTTGAGTAGTTTTCATCTACCATACCTCCCCATAATTTTTTTTATAAATATTATGAGTTTCAAAGGAAATATATCTAAGCTTCCTCATTTTATCTAATTCAGATTATAAGTATGAAGAAATCTCTTTCAAAATCTCTAACTGCATTACTCCTCCAAAGGCTTGAACACTAAATACTTATTAGGATACTAAATTTAAAATACCTTTACATTTTTTAAAAATATCTAAATAGCATTTAAATGTCATAAAAATGTTGGATTTTTTAAAAAAAATTCTGTCATATATATATATATATACACACATAATGGAAAGCATAAAATTATTTTTATTTATAAAGTTCTGTGCAATTTTCTTTGTAAATGGATTTTGTGAGGCAGTTTGTTACATCTGCATCTTAGATCATCTGCCTGCATTTATATTTATTTTCTCCCATGTAGTCTGTAAATGTTTTATTCCCCTCTCTCTCTTTTTGGCCAATATTTTATCTAGTAGACAAAGTTCTTTTTAAAAAATCCATGATTGGATCTTTTATGCCATGGCCCCTTTACTTGTCGATTTAAGTGTGTGTACATATTTTTGTTTGTATTTATTTGTAATGAATTTTGAAGTTTATAAAATAAATGATGATAATATTTTCTATCATGATTCTTAAAGTGTGCATCACAGGGCCCTAGGATGCTACATTTTCACAGGGACACTGCAGAATCTAATATTTTTTTTTTTATCTCCATTGAATGATTTTTCATGCTTTGACAAAGGGTAGGGTGCCTTGGGGAAACCTAAGTTAAAAGAGGGTGTTATGAATTGAAAAAGTTTGGGAGCCACCGTTTTCTGTTAATCTTCATTAAGATAACAGTATTGCATAACAGTGTTCTTCTAGGTAATCGTACATCGAATCTCGTCATACCTGTTTTTTTTTTTTTTTTTTTTAAATTTTTTTAAACTCTACATGTTTTTGCATTCATGTATGACCTATATGTTCATTGCAAAATAATTTAAATGCCTTTTTATAATATTCAATGACAGTTTTGTATAACTTCTTTTTTCTTCAAAATTCATTGCCTGCTGATGGAAATTATACCTTTTAGTAAGACAACATACCTATTTTCATCTTTTGTGCAGTAATTTTATTTAAATCACCAATGAGAAAACTTCGTTAAAGCTAAGAAGCTTCTTGTCTTGATACCTTTTATTTTGAAATAAACATGACTGTTGAAGTTTTTGGGCTTTTTTTGAATAAAAATGAGTGTGGGAAAGAATATGCTAGAAAACTTATTTTAGACTACTGTAAAATCTTGGAAAAAATGGATCTTATCTATTTATGTGAGAAGCTTTTTCAAATTAAGGAGATCTTTTTAATTAATATTAAAAGCAAAATTATTTTTTAAAATGTGTAAAATCTCAAAATTGTCTCCTTAAACTGGAAAAAAGAGGTGGCATGAAATTGATATTTTAATTAAACCTTAAATATTTAATTCTATTAAATAAGAAACAGGAGTAAGAAAGGAAACACCTTTTACTAATGAAATTCAGTGTATTTTGGATGAAAAAATATTCAATATGATAGTATAAGAATTAGAATACATGATCATTGATTAAATTATTTATAAGGTAAAATGTGCGATGGAACATATTTTCAAGAATGAACTGGAAATTCAAATAAACCTCTAAGGAAGAAGATTTATTTTCAAAGGAAATGTGTACAGAATGTGTGTGGGTGTGATGTGAATTGTATACTGGAGCTGATAAATAGTAGAATTGAATTATAAATGTTCCATAAGATGCTCCTCCCATCACCCTTTTAATCTAAACATTCTGGTTTTTTTCCCCCCATTGTGTATTTTTCAGTAAAAAAAAAATTATTGTTTATTCAATAAAATGAACATTTCATTTGCAATACATTTTTAGACTGATTTTGTGTAGTGTTATTAAAAAAACAATATTAAAATTCAGATTTTTTTTAGATAGAATGATAAATATTTCGCAATTAAGATAAATATATATAATACCTGCATATCATACTACACCTTCAGGCTTAGAAACATTCAATAATTATTCAATTTTTCATTTTAATTTTATATCAAGTTAAAAAATTTTGTATGTTGGAAAAATACGAGGAAACAAAACTTAAACTATATATCGTATTCTGGAAAATTTGTTTCAAGCAAATATGAGTAGTATATCAAAATGTTTTGTTCTCAATGTATTAATAAAGTCTAAATATGATGAATTTTCTTTCTTCTGAGTTTGGTTTCAATTATGTAACATTAAAAAAATAAGACATTTTAAATAGCTTTTTTTGTTTAAGTTTATTTACATGGTCTCTTGGTATTGAAAATATTTTTCTTGCCACTTGCTTTAATAAGCAGTCTTTAATCTAAAAATAAATATGTGAAAAGATTTCTTCAAGTATTAAATAGAAAATGTTTGGTATTAATGCTACAACATTTCTTTGAAAAATGAAAGTCTGGTAATATGTATATGAGGAATGCAAGGCAGATGACCTTGTGAAACATTCCTAGACATGAGTGTGTTAATTTTATAGATAAATTTATGTATGATTGTGAAATGTTGCTAAATGCAACATTAATGAGCAATCAATGAATCAACAAAAGCTCTTAATTTTCTGAAAAACATTTCTGAAGAAACATGGCAATAATAGAAAAAGCAGCAAAACGGTACATATTTTAGTCATCTAAGTGAATTATAGTAAATATCTTTTGGATTCTTTAAATATTGCTTACAGAAAAGCTGTAATTACAAAGAATTTGCTGGTAATGAAGGCAAATGCAACTTTTTATGCATAAATTATAATCTACAATGAGATAAAACAGTAAGAGATAAAATTATTAGTGCATTTCTATCTTTTTATAAGAATAAATATGTAGAATATTATGTATAACAATTAAAACTGTTGTTAAAATCTGAGATGAGTTACATATGGGGTGAATTTTTTTTTGTTTCATAACATAATGTAATGAAGTCTTATAGTGTTTACTTTTATGCTTTTAATAAATATAGGAAGTCAGAATTGCCATAGAGGAATTTTATTTACATTGGTGATATTTTGATAATTTCCTTCTTGGTAACTGCTATATTTTTTAAAGATTGTATGATACAGTTAGAGAAAGTTTTTTTTATAGCACTTTCTGTGTTGTTTAAGATCTAAATAATTTTTGTGGATTGGAGTAGAGGTAAATATCGCTACATGTTTTTGGGTTGTTTTTTCACTCTTTACTTTTATCTCAGAAATAGTTTTTATTGTCATGAAGTACACAAATTGTTTTTGTTTATGTTTATTGCTTTATGTGGATATCTATTGGTATATTTGACTCAATCTCATTTTCCGGAGGTACGAGTTCCTGGTGTTTTGTTACAATTATTTTTATTTGCTGGGTGTAAGGGGTACAATAAACCACTGTTCCTGATCATGAACTTTGTGAGCAGCAGTATCTAAGTTGAGTCACTGGCTCAACTAATTCAGCTGGTTTTTCTAATTCTGGAAAAAACTTGCAGTGTGACATAATGTGAACTGATGCACTTTAAAATGTGCTGAGCCTCATATTCCTCACACTGCATGATGAAAAAATTAAGTAGGTATTAGTTCAGGTATTGTCCACATTTCTAGATCAAGGTTCAAAATTGTGAAATTGATCTCTAATAACCTTTGTGTAGCTTTTAGAATGATTTTAGTTCAAAACAAATGAAAAACTGTTTGGTAGAATTCAAATTGACAATACAGCCTATAGAAAATAAATCAGAATGTGTATCATATTATGTAAAAAAAACTCACTTTGATAAAAACGATTGTAAAACCAATGAACTCTTTCCTTCATTGGAAAAATACTAAAAAGAAAAACACCATTAGTCAACTATATCACTAACTGCCATTAAGATTTCAGAGATGTTTCATTTGTACAAAACGAAAGATTTTTTTTTTTTACAATTGAAAATTTTTTTGTATAAAGCTTTGCAGGGTTTGTTTAAAATTGATATACAAAATATTTTTTCATGTTGAAATGTTGTGACAAACATTGAATTTTTATAAAAACTTATTTTAAATCTGTGCAAATATTAAGTATTATTTGATAATGATAGTTATAATTTTTATTATTAGAATCCATCAATTACAATTTTTAAGTATAAAAATGGCAGAAAAGTGTAATAAATCAATTTTTGCTTGAAAAAAATATTTACTCTAGCATATCATTGTATCTGAAATAAGGCATAAGTCTTACTAAATTAAAGAAAAATAAATTTTTCGTGCAATGTCAATTAAATGTAAACTTTTAATGAAATAGTAAAGTGTTTAATCATGTTATTCACTGTATCTTTATAAACAGTATTAGAATATCTGTAGTACTATGTGATTTCTTACTGGGACTATTGATTTTGTTATATATATCTCTTAAATGATCTGATTATTAAAGCTATATAAAATATATGGGAAAATATGTGTTTATATACTTTTATGTATATTTAATACATTCATTTTGTTCTTTGAGTTTTATGTTTATTTGAATGATCAAGTGTATTTTAAAGTTAGTCAATTGCATTCTTATTGTAGAGAGTATATTTAGAATAAAAAGGCTGAATTTGTAAGAATTATTGTAAACCTTCATTCCTGTAATACAGAAGTCGGTTAACATATGGAAAGAGCCAGTTAGTAAATTTTTTAGATTTGTTACATCAGGTAGCAAATTTGAAGGTAATTTACATGGGCGATTCCACTCTTACGGCAACAACAAGTTTTTTTTAAAATAAAGTAATTTTTTTCCTAAAATTAGGAAGTGATGTTTTTGCATAGCATTTTTATATGCATATGTGACACTTAAAAAAATAAAACAAAATATAATATTTCCATTTATTAAAAAAAAAAAAATGTTTTATAGAACTGATTGAATTTTTTGCTAATGCAACGAATGTGTAATTATTTTTTCTGAGCCAATATTCCATCATACCAGAGATCGAAATTAATATTTCTCATCAGTAAAGTTGTTTGCAAATAGGCATCCATTAATAATGATCACCATTATGATTTTACATACATCAGTTTCGAATGCTTTTTCATTGATAAGTACTCGCAAATACAAATATAAATCCCCGATACTAGATTTTAATTAACCGTATTTATCTTTCAAAAGATATTTATAGAATTGAATTGAATCCATTTCTTTAAGCATAATTTGTAGCATATATCGTCATTTTGCATATCAATAATTTCCAATTGAAGGTCTGACAGAGATTATCCTCAATTGTATAGCCAAATGGATTTTGAAACATGGAAATGTTCTTCATACTTGTATCAAGATCTGAAAAACGCTATATTTGTCGAGGCTTAGTGTCATCATTTTCGGATGGTGTGGAAATTTGGAGAGTGGGGTGCAAGCTTGGGTGTCATCCTCGTCGCTAGACCGAGGTTCAAAATTACGAAGTAAATCGCCAATAGCTCTCGTGTTGCTCCAAAGTGCGACTTTATTAAAACAATATAACATATTGCCCCAAAATAATAATTTTTTCATTTGGACTAAGTTGATTAAGTAAAGTGGTAAGTGTAAGGCCCTCGAGATTTCAATAAACATATACTCGATTGATAGGAAGTTGTAATAAAAATGGTAAATGAAAAAGAAAATTTTATGAATTTCTTATTATCTTGACAAAAATAGTGTTAATGACTCAAAGGAACTAAATCATGACTTAATGGATGATTGAACATAATTAGCAGAATTGAATAGTAAAAAAAAAAAAAAAGGGGGGGGGGAAATCACCATTACTTTGTGCCCCCTTCCCCACTTCTCAACATCAAGTTAGCTTAAATTTTAAAAAAATTCTGCTGAAAAGTTTCTGAGTTATGGGATAATTAGTTATCTTTCCATTTGTCATACTGCTTAGGGATATGTTGTAAAGAAATTTCTGATAAAATGTTATAACTAGGGGAAAAAAATTTTTTTTTTAAGGATTATAAAAGTTAATTAATTGGAATGTGAAATAATTTTTGTCATTTATTTCGAAGAATGAAATTATATTTTAAGAAGTAACAAGAAAAGAAAACCTTTCTAAACTGAAAAATTAAATGTAATGTATACGAGCGCTTCGTTTGAAGAATTGGAAAAATACTGCCTTTTATTATTTTTTTTCACAGTATTTTTAGTTTTAAAATGCATGAATAGCTGCGCAATCGATTCTTCATTTATTTTTATTTCTGGTATGTTAAACATGCATTTCATTCTCGCTTTGAAAGCTTGCAATTTATTTTTATTGTCATTTAATCTGCATTTATTCCAAAATAATTAAATGTGTAATAAAATAAAATTTAACTTGCCAAAAATTTTAGTTTTAAAAATAAAAGCTGATAAATAAGTTTTAATGTATCGTCAAAAAATTCAAAACACACACATATTGGAAATGGAATAAATATCTTAAGAATGTAAAAGAGAAAGAGAAATAAAACAAATATTACTCCCAGTAATTAAATAAACAAGAAAATAATGGGGTTTTTTTGTGACTGAGTTGCTTTTCAAAATAAAAATGGAAATTCATCTATTTTTTTTTTTTTTTAAAAAGTGTTTGTCTTATTAATCGCATTTAATCGATTCTTTTGGTTATATTCTTTATAACATTACAATTTAGTTTCCTTTCAATTATTAACAATGATGACTATTTTACCGAGTCGCGATAAGAATTATGGAATTTATTCAGCTTGTTCTCTTTTTTGATCAGCAAATAAATAGTGTCTTGGATAGCCAGTAAAATCGTTTTTCTTTGTTTTTATCGAAAAAAGTATAGAAAGTAAAGAATGTATAAAGAAATTATATTTAATATTAAAAAAGAAGACTCTAAATATTTTAAAATAATGTATGATGCATTGCACGTTCATATTTAAGTATATTTTATTCTTATTAGATTGTTTTGCATATATTTCAATTATTTTATTGCTTGCAAAAATTGGAATAATTTGGCTTTTAAGTAGTATAGTAAATTCAAGGGAAAATAAATTAGAAGGGGAGATATGTGAAGTTCGTGCATACGAGGAATATTTAAGCTTCATCATATATATATATATATATATATATATATATACAGGGGGTGGACAAAAATATGGAAACACCTTGTAAAATGCATGTTTGAAAAGAAAGATGGATTTTAATGAAATATGTAGGTGGCGCTGGCGTTTTTGACTACTAACGCCACCTATACAACTTCGTAAATGTGCTAAACAGTTCAGTTGTTGTCGGAGTACTGTTATGTGAGGTTGTCATTGCATTATGTCAGAGTTAACAGACTTCGAACGTGGACAAATTGTTGGAGCACGTATGGTAGGTGCTTCTGTAAGCAAGGTAGCCGAGGTGTTTAGTGTTTCAAGAGGTACTGTATCGAAGATTTATTCCGCATATTTGAAAAGCGGAAAAACATCATCTGCTAAATCACAGCGTGGACGAAAGTGTGTGCTGAGTGATCGTGACAGACGATCATTAAGGGCAATTGTGACGAAAAATAAGAAGACCACAGCTGCAAAAGTTACTGCTGAAATGAATGTTGTGTTACAGAACCCTGTGAGTACCAAAACAATTAGAAGGGAGCTTCATAAACGGAATTTCTGGCCGTGCTGCAATTGAGAAGCCACTCATCAGTGATGCTAATGCCCGTAACAGGAAAAGGTGGTGTTTAAGTCATAAAGTCTGGACTATAGGGCAGTGGAAGCGTGTAATATGGTCTGACGAGTCTTCTTTCACATTGTTTCCCACTTCTGGCCGAGTTTACGTCTGGAGAACGCCATCTCAAGCCTATAATACAGACTGCTTGTTGTCAAGAAAGAAACATGGCGGGGGTTCTGTTATGGTTTGGGCAGCCATATCGTGGTTCTCTGCTGGCCCCATGATAACTGTGTCAGGGCACATGACTGCCAAGACTTATGTGAACATTTTGGCAGATCAAGTTCATCCCATGGTACAAACTTTGTTCCCCGATGGTGATGGTGTCTTCCAAGACGACAAAGCCCCTGTTCACACAGCTCACATTGTCCATTACTGGTTTTCTGAGCACGAGGAGGATTTGTCCCATCTCCCCTGGCCACCACAGTCACCAGACCTGAATATTATCTAACCTTTGTGGTCTACATTGGAACGGAAAGTGCGTTCTCGTTATCCACCGCCAACATCGTTATCTGAACTTGCCACCGTTTTGCAGGAAGAATGGTATAATATTCCCTTGGCACACATACAGGAACTGTATTTATCCATTCCGAGAAGACTGCAAGCTGTTTTGGATGCCAACGGGTTTCCTACACCATATTAAGCAAAGAAACATGTTTTTTAAAAGGTGTTTCCATATTTTTGTCCAACCCCTGTATATATATATATAACGATTTTAAACGTTAGTTCTACATTAATTAAAATTGGCCGAAAATATTTTTTATTTATTCTATCAGACTTCAGTCGGGCTTCGGCCAACAAGGCCGAATCGAAACACCATAAATATCTCAGATGATCATCAGAGAGGAGTGTAAAAGCAAGAAAGGGCATTTCGCTGTGTTTTTGGTTATATAGCAAGGATCTTTCACAATAAACGTTATAGAACATGTGGGATGAATGGAGGGAATTTAAGTGCAGATCTAAAGTCTAGTAGGGATCATCCCTACAGATCTGAAGACGTGGGATCTGCTTATTCTGCGAATGTCTAAGAACGCGTGATTGAATAAATTAAAGTTAAAAGGGAATGGTATCTGGAAATAAGAATGAACGCTTTTCTTTTATATGAGATAATGGGAAAAATTAGGAAATTAAATTATTGTTATGAGAAGCTCTAATATGAATTAAAGTTAAATCCTTACAAATTTATATATATATATATATATATATATATATATATATATATATATATATATATATATATATATATATATATATATATATCGTGCAGTTGTAATGATTTAATGTGCATTTCTACATCCTATATTCATTGCCAAAATAACACCACTTAAAGCAGTGACATTCATTAAATTCAAGAAAGAATTTTGCGATGAGCTGTAAAAAATGTCTTTTGATTTTCATATTGTTTTTTCAAAGTTTGAGGAATATATAAGCTTTATATTTCATTTGTTTTTTTCTTAAATGTATGGAGTTCCAAATTACGAGTACATCAGAAATTTTGTCTTGGTTCTTTTTCTTTCTTTATTATGTTTCGGGGAAGTCAAAATCGTTAGGGTCGAAAATTAAGGTCATATGTTGTGACAAGAAGGGGAATTAAAAAAAATATATTACTGCTTTTATTGTTTATTTTTAATTTTCTCAGTCTTTTGACTTAAAAAACACATGAAGAAGCTTAAAATGAAATATTATTTAACTATTCCTTAAAATATGAACATCTTTACTTATTCTAAATGTTTTCCATTCTGTCTTATAAAGATTTTAGACAACTTCAAAGCATATTAGGTAAAATAAAAATGAAAGTGCTATGATTTGAGTACAGTAAGATGACACTTGAATTTTCTGTGGGCTTTCAGTTTTGAGTAAATTAGGTTTTTAATATCATTGAATTGTTTTAATGATAAAGAAATCTATCCGAAATAAATAAAATAAATAAAAAAAAAAAAAACTTAAAAATTAATTTATATTACTTCTTTTAAATTTGAAAACTTTTATTTCTTTCAAAAACAATAAAAAAAAAGTAATATATTTTTGAGTATTGAAATAACTTCGGGAATGTCGCATATTTCGATAAAATTGTTCGCAGGTGGTTGTAGAATTGAATAAGGTACTTATTTCCGTTACGACAATTTTCAAATTTCAATTGTATTCATTTATGCAGCGTTTTTTAAGGATATAATCGAGTCATCGCGTATTTGATTCAATTCTTATATCTGTTGCGAAAGCATACCTTACTTTTTTACAAAAGTTTACACAACACTCTTATTTTAGAACCTAACAAATCATGGTTCTTTTACAATTGGTAGCTATATAATGAAACTTTTTAAGATACTAATTCTATTTTTCTAAACTAATAATACAAAAATATGCAATTGCTTTATTAAAAAATAACCGAAATATATCCCTGACCCCTTCCTCCGCTATTTTATTTTTGATCTTTTTTAAAGCAATTGTGTCATCAAAATACTAAAACTTGTGTTGAATTATTTTTTGATTGCGACTTAAATCTTAAATAAAAAAAATTACTTTGTAAGAACGTAAGGAATAATTATTTAAAATTCCATTTCTTAAGCTCTGCGTCTGAAAGTTTTATTTGTTATCTCTCATTTTTTTATCACTGTCAACAGCTTGTGTTGTATTTCCTGTCCGTATCAGTATTTACTTTCGTTACTCCTATATCTTGTTCTCTTGCCTTGTTGAGGAATACAACTGTTTCAATTCTTTAGTTTGCTTGAAAATTTAGTTAAAGTAACACTTCTAAATGACTGGATGTGCTCTGCTCAGTGTTATTGTTTCGTTTCTTCCTTGTAATTGTTTTTGTAAACGTAAATCTAAATTACCCATCAAGAGTGAAAATAATTTAACTGTCTTAAATAATGAAAATGGAGCAACACATACATTAGAAGTAAATAATACTTCAGAAACTGCAAATAAACATCTACAGAATAATGAGATACAAACGCCAACAACGTCTGAAAATTTGTGTCAAAATGGCTTTGAAGATATGACTAAGAAAGAATCTGATAATGCAGTTACTGTAACAAGTGAGAAACATTATAAGTGGTAATTTTTTTAAAAAAAGATTTTTGTTAATATTTTTTAAGCTCTTAAATATTTGACTGGATATCTTAAGAAAATAAATGTGTTTCAAGGTTTTTAATG
>BMAW01065638.1:3027713-3107709 GCA_019974015.1 Nephila pilipes | reverse complement strand
TATATATATATATATATATATATATATATATATATATATATATATAATTTGAGTTTTTTTTTGTTTCCCATTTATTCTTTGTCTTTTCTTTATTCATTATTTTGATTATATAATTCGCATTCTATTACTATTCCAGTCTGATATTTTTTTTCAAAAAACCAAAATTTTTTTATTTATTTTTGAGAATGTTAGGCAAGTGGTTTGAGTTTTATTTATAATTTAATTACTGAATACTTATTATACATTAGTAGTGCATTTTTTACTCTCGTTTTATTATTTCTGTAGTACATACGAAGCAAAAATGATACTTAATTTATTAATTTTTCACTTCCTTAAGATATTCTATTTACGTTTTAATGTATAATTCTGGATTGCTTCCATTTCATAAGAAATTATTTTGAACTAGAATATAATTACTAATACTTAGTGAGAAATATATAAAAGAATTTTTTTTAAAAAAAAAAAGTTGATTTCAAAACATTTGTCTTAAATTTTTGACTAAGTTTTCCATATGTTTTAGTAGCAACAATGTAGGTTTTACAGAGTAATAGAAAAATTGTTAAATATTTCATTCTTGAAAATTCTTAGATATTAGGAAAAATTTGTATATATAGATATTGACTTCTGAAAAAGGGTCAGAAATTCGGGAATTTTGCTTTAAATGAGAATCAAATTTTCTTATTTTCATTTGTTGTAGTATTTATTTGGTAATTACTTTCGAAGGAATTTTTTTTATCAGTTTATATTTTATCTTCTGCTCTCTAATTAATTTGATACCACCCAAATAAAAGAGAGATTGCGAAAAATGTTCAAAAAATTTTAGGATTAGAGATTAACAAAATATAAAAGACGTTTTCGAGATGTTAAGTAGTTATTATATGTTGCTCGAATTACATATTTAGAAACATTCTTTACACTTTATCAATTTCATTTAAAATTGAAGTCAGTCATCAATTAAAAAAAAAAACACTTGAGTTTACTTAAACTATTTATTTTTAAAATTTTAAAATAAATGTTTTTGGTTATAAAATAGGATAATTCATGTTACAGATGAGAGTGGCAACTCTTTGCGGTCATCTCCACATGGTAGATTACGCATGCGAAATCGCTCTTTGTCAGGAGGAAGTGAAGATGGTAAACAGAAGAAGACATCTGTGCCTCAAATATCTGTTTCTGAATGTTTGGAAGTAATTAGTTTAGATTTTGATTTGACAATTTTTTAAATGGATTTGTAGGAAAGAGTGTTTAAACTATAATAAAAACACACAAGAGGCATGGGAAATAAAGATTATTTTATAATTATATTACTGGAAAAAAGTTTTATAAAAATTTCGAAGCATTAAATTTTTAAAACATTATACTATATGCATGGAAGCTGTTTTAAAAAGATCAATACAATGAATAATTAATTATGAAAACAAAATAATGGAATTTTATTGATAAATTACTTTTTGTGTAACAGAAGAAAATCTAGTCCTCTGAAATTGAAGAATCTTTCCACTAAGAAAAAAAATTAAGAACATCAAAAACTGATAAATTGTCAAATATTTTACTATTGTGGATATAACCTGTCTCCATTAACCTCATTTTTATTAAAAATGAAATTTAATTTTGAAACATAGTTTATTCTTAAGTATTGATCTTTTTAATGTTTGAATTGTATGTGTGTGCATTTATAAAATTGTGGCCTCTTTTTAGTCATTGATTTTATATGTTTAATTATATAAGTAATATAGTGTTGAATGCTATTATAAGGAAGCTAGCAAAAATAATTTCTGGATATTTCAGACCCTTTTTTGGTTATGGATTATAATATTTTAGCTGTGCCTTACAAATATAAACCAGAAGAAGTAATCAGTTTCAATTACACAACAGAGAAAGATAGTATTTACAAATGATTTGTAAAAATGTTTCATTTTACTTGAGTCTGATTTATTTACTTTTTTACTCATCAGAATCCTGTAGGGCGATTGAGTGCTGCAAGTTCTGAGAAAGACAGCTCAGGAGTTCAAGAAGATGAAATTGATCAAGCGTTTGCTTATCACTGTCGCAGTCAAATGTCATTATCTTCATTTGGTGTAAGTGTTTACTATTTTCTGTACCCTATTATTAAATTTGATCAAAGTTTGATCTATATTGCATTACAAATCATGTCATTGAAGTATTACTTGGCTATCACCTGAAAAATACTGAGCATATGTTAATTGAAAAATGTGTTAAAATGTAATATTTATTTGGACAAGCAGTTTGGGTCAATTGTTATATTTTTATTTTGTTTTGTTATAGATTCTTAAGTAAAAACTATTATTTTAAAGTTATTAACATTTTTTATTTGCTTGATAACAATTGTTTGATTTTGAGTTTTCAAAATAATATATATATTAAAACCCCAACTTTCTGAAAAAGCCATCTCTTTGTTAGACATTTAAAAGGAATAATCTTAAATGTTGACTATTGAAAGTATTTTGTTGTTTATTATCTAAAGGTTACATATATTTTTGTTTTTAGCTGAATATTTTCTGCATTAAGGTTTGTACTAGCTGGAATACTTTACGCTTTTAAATATGTTGATATTGACAAGTGGAAAGATTATTCAAAATAAAGTATTATTTCTTTAATGAAATGTTATAACATTTATAAATATTTGTGAATTTTTTAAAACTGGAATTTAAAAACTTTTCATTTTTATAAGGATATTTAATTTCCCCACCATAATCTACTTTATTAATTATTTCTTTAATAAATTTAATTTATGATGTAAAAATGTAATGTATATCATTTGTAAAATTTTCGTGTAGTTGTGATAAGATTTAAAAATTCTTTACAAAATAAACTGCAATTTTTTTTTCCTGTAAATTTAGCCCATCACAACTAACCTCTTCTATTATTTTCACCCAAATATAGATTATATTTATGTATGTTTACTACTATTACAATTTCTAGATTTTTGAAATACTAGTATGTAAAATGTCATTTATTTGTGTGAAGTTGCAAATAAATAATGAAGGTCTTGGATTTTTAATGATTAATCATTCTCTTTTCATTCAAGTGTGTCAAATAGGTCTTATTACTGTTTAGTTGTTTTCCGTTTTTAATTTTTTTTATTATGATTTTCTTTTAGGGCAGAAGTGAAAGTGTGACAAGTGTATACAGTGCTGCTGGAGGAGGTCGATACGGCACAGTTACCGTGACAGGAGAAGTTTTGTTTGGACTTAGTTATAATTACAAGACTAGTACTCTTGAGATCAATATAAAGGAATGTCGCAATTTGGCTGCAGTTGATATGAAAAGAAATCGATCTGATCCGTGAGTGCTATTATATTTTTAATTCTTTTTGGTAAACATGTTTTCAGCTTTTAAAATTTATTTAACTATTTTAATACTAAGAGTGTATATGCCTATGGTTATTCAATAAATATGTTTAGTATTTATTAATGTTTTGGAATTTGATGTTTACTGTGTAGGTAGGAACTGTTTATAGAATGATTTCTAGTGTTGAGGTTATTTCAATATATTTTAGTCATCTGGAATATACCCTTGGAGCATGTGCTTCAGGAAGAAGTGCAGAGTAAACTTTTCTAGGTGATATTCATAGAAATTTGCATTTTGGTGAAATGATCTGCAGTTCCATTATGGTGAATATTTTGATGCGCTTTTTTCTTCTTCACTGGCATGACAGCCCTTGATGAGCTCTGGTCTTCCTCAGAATTCCAGTCCATGCTGTCCTGTTCTTGGCCAAGGTTTTTCAATTTGTCACCTTAATAATTTTCTAGTATTTTTCCCTAGCAGTCAATCCACGTAAGTTTCGGTCTCCCTCGTTTTTGGATACCAACTGGTTTAACCAAACAGATCTTTTTAGTGACTCAGTTGTCATCCAATCTTATTAAGTATCCTGCCCATTTAATACTCTGTAATGCTGTAAATGTAATAATATCTGACTCTTTAAATAGTTTGTAAATTTCCAAGTTGGTTCTTCTCTAATAATTATCACATTTAATTCCACCAAATATGCTTCTTAAAATTCCTCTTTCAAATATAGAAAGAGTTGTGACATGCTTTAATTAATTTAAAAATGCAAACAGGTTGTAATATTCCTCTGTAAAAGATGCATATAAAAAAATTCAACATTGTCTACAATCTCTTTCCACTCAGAGGTTACCTCGAAGCTATTGTAAATGATATTTATCTAGAGGATTCTATTGAGTTTAAGCATATTTAATCATATAGTTCATCACAAGGGTAATTACAGTTAAGTAGTTGTTCTTTTGCATTTTTTTCTCTAAATTATGTCTTTTCCAGGTGTTTTGTTGAAGTAAGTGGTTACAATATAGATTTCTTCTTTTAGATTATATGTTATAATCAGGTCAATTTACTGTCTAAAATAATTTCTAAGTACTTTGCATGATTAGAAATCCCTACAATTTGACTGTTCAGTTTAAAATTTGGGTTTTTGTTAAAAGGTTATAATACTATTATACTATATGTATTTTGGTATTTTGTGTTTGTTTATTCCTGGTCCTCTGAAAACTACTGCTATTGTTTTTCCAGAGAAGTTTTTAGTTATAAGTTCAATATGTTAGCATGAATATTAGTATGTATGAATTAATCAACATAATTTTCTAGTCCATTCACTACATCTATGAATTTAATCATTACCAGATCACCTGTAGAAGATGTCACTATTTAAATTTAAAATTGGATGATTGGTACTATTTCTGACCTCTAGAGGGATCCTTTATGAATAATATATTTAGTATTTAAAGAATTTGATTCTATAAGAATATATAGTTAAATAGTTGCGAAATTTACAATTTTATATCATCAAATAAAACAGACAAGTTTAAATAATTGAAGCTGGATTTAAGGTCGATTAAGACTGAAAAAACATGATTGTTTAACTTTAAATTTTTAATTCTTGTAAATAAATAATTTATTGCTTTTTTATAGTTTCTCAGTTATTAAAATCCAAACTGGTAATTATGGATACTATTATTTAGAAAGAGGTATTTATTTAACCTAGGTATTTATTAGCAACACTTTATCAATTTCCATTTCTGTAGTGAGAAGACTAATCAGACTGTATAAATTTAAGCTGTCATCTTCATAAAATATAGAATATAATCTCAACTTGTGAATTGTGATACTGCCTACTCATTGTGTTGCATTAAAAGGTTTTCTAATGGGTATGTAAGAAGCTCATTAAAGAAAATTCGCTTCTACTTGAAAACTAACTTCAACAATCACTGTAAAATAGAGGATACCAGTTTCTAATAATTTTGACAGAAATGAATGATATGGAACACATCAATGAACCCTACCCCTTCCTAAAAGAAGAGTGACAACTCTTTGCAAATTAAAATCAATTTATAGGACAATTTAAATTTTTTTGCTGAGATTACTACATCAAACTAAAACCTTTTTTTTTATTGTAAAGATTGAAAACAAGTTTTTAATCTATGGATTTTCTCTAGTTTTTGAACATTCAATATTTTATTTGTCTGTTGGACACAGTACGCAAATTTATGTAATTCGCGACAAAAACTGAATCCCTAATGATGTTTTAAAAAACATTGCAAATTAATTTTCTCGCTTTGTTATGTATTTATCAAGTAAGGCTGCATTTCAGATGTGTTCCCAATGGTTTTTAGGCGCATTTATTGCATTTTGTGAACCTTTTCAGAAGGTTTGCTGGAATTATCGTTACTTCATATTGAAAATTACTGTTATTTATGTGCACTCAATTTGTAATTGTTTTTTCAAATGCATTAAATATTGTGTTAATGCTTGTAACAAATTAAGCTTATTTTGTTGTGTTTTTAGTACTTGCTACCTATTAATAAAAGAGACTGCTGATTCAATAATATTTATAATCATGCATTTTTTTTTATGTTTGATTAGTTTTTTCCCCCAAAAAAATTGAAGAATGATTATCAGTTAAAATTGAAACTAACTCAGGGAGAAATTTTAGAAACTAAGTTGCTATGCAAAAGAAAAAAATTTCCTTTTCCACTTAATGATTTCATATTCATCAAGGCATTCTTTTCCTGTTTAAAAATTCAAATTTGAGAAAACTTGTTAGATTTTTCCATTATTCTCAAAAGTTATATTTTTTTATGGTTTTAATGATTTATGCTGTAAGAATTTTAATGTGTCAGTCTAAAAACTAATAGATTTAATAATTCAGTATAATAATAAAAGTATTTTGTAAATATTTTATTATTATCAAGATAAATATGCAACTATATTAGAATTAAGAATCTAAAAGTCAAAATTCAAAACAAGCTGATTGTAGGAAAAATGCTTCAACTGAGTAAAGTATTATTCAGATTGACTGTGAAAAATCAGAGAAAAAAATTAAAAGGGCTTGTTTATATTAGTACACTTTGTTACCAATTGTCAGGTTGGCTGCAAAAGCCTAGTGGTGATGGTCACAGGCTCGCTGATGGCATTCTTTTCATTGAATTAGGGATTCGAACTCTGATAATACTTAAGATTCGCCTTGTAGTGAGACTGATGCTCATTAAATCTAGTCAAGGTGGCAAGTCTTCCTATTGGCACGATGTGAAAGTTTGGTGAGGGCGGTGCCAGCTCAAGTGTCATCCTTGTCACTTGACCTAGGTTCAAAATTATGATATCTGTTGTCAATAGCCCTGGTGTTGCATCTTAGTACTGTGTTAATAAACAATCACAATCACCAATGATTAAAAATTTTCTAGGACATCTCCAATCTATTCGGTTTGTATTTTAAGGTCTGACATTTTTTGGGATTTGGTTTTCTCTAGAAACATTCAAAATCATTTGAAGCATCCTTTTATTTATTGTTACAGAATGATTTAGTATTATAAAGGAGTTATAAATCGTAGAGCATTAATGAAATGTAATCCAAGTCTTTATTAGTCTTTGTTTATGCTATGTTAAAGTTTTTAAAAATTATTATATAAGTAAAATCACATTACACCTACCATTGGCCTTGGCATTGGCTACATTATTTTTCGTTTCTATTAAGGAAATGCAGAGTTAAAATAATAATCTTTTATTTTATTTTTTTCATTTCCTATCTGATACTGAAATCTTTATTTTTAATACATACAAAATTATCAAATTTTGTTATTTCTCCCCAATATTAAAAATAGAGCCTCAAAAGAACATTTCATGTTTAGTAAATAAAATATATTTTGTTTTCTGTGCAGCTATGTTAAAGTATATTTGCTTCCTGATCGTACAAAAAGTGGTAAAAGAAAAACGAAGGTGAAAAAGCATACTCTTAACCCAGTGTTTGAAGAGTCTCTTAAAGTGAGTTATTTTGTTGATATCTTATCTCTCTTTCTGTAATTTATAATGACTAATTTTAAAATACATTTTAGATTCTTAAGTATAAATGTTTCTTGTAATGATTTAAATGTATCTACGAAAATGAACAATTAAAGATTTCAGCATTAATGATTGAAATATAGTTTAATAGGGAACTATACATAATTACATGCTTTTTTCATAATTGCTTGCAATTTCTTTCATTTCTCTTCGTTTGTGTCACCAAGTGATCACTCACACTTGTAGTCCTTATCAGCTAAGTGTTTAGTGAGTTTTGAGCTCTGAGGGTTATCTTTAATTTGCTGTTACAATAAAAGATAAAGAATCAGTTAATTTTTAGTGATTTAAAATCTAATATTCAAAATTCTCAACTACATGGAAAATTCTTTGTGTGTTGAAACTTTTTTTTTAAAAAAATTCCGATTTACTTATCTGTATTGTAATTACAAAATGCTAAAAAATTATTATCTCATAATATTCTGAGACCTTTTTGTGTCTATTTGCACTAAATTGAATTCTTTGTCCTTTCTGAAGGTTTTAAACTTGAAATTTTATCATTTCAATTTTATCATGTGTTCCCATAGTTGTTAAAGGGTGAAGAATTGCACTTTTATTAATGAATGATTGAGTAATGAAATTATTTACTTTGCATTATATGAAATCTCACAAAATTTCCCATTTTATCTACTATTTGAATTAGTTATATCTAATTAATGAAAGATATATGCTGGATATAGTCTCAACTTATTGATGCTCAAAAATTAGGCTTGTTATAAACATAAATTTTGTTAATACTATGGTTTTAATAAGTTGTTTTAATATTGTATGGATTCAAAATAATGTAATACAATAAATTTAATTTTTTTTTGGTTAGAATGTTACATGACTGTTTCAGAAAATATACATCAGTCACTAATAATACAAAAAAAAAAAAATGTTTGTATTTCTTCTCTAGATGACTGCATAGCATATCAAATTATCAAGCTTTTAATAAGTTTTATCATTTGTTTAAAAGGATTATGATTTAATTCAGCATATTTAATTCAAAAAATATTTTGAACATAATTTTGTTGCGAGAGAAATTTTAATTAAAATGAAATTTAAAGTATTTTATTCTTCTAAAACAGGTAAAGTAAGTGCAGTATTAAAATTTTAAACAACTGAAGAATTTTTTTTATTTATTCTTAATTTTATTAATGAGAAACAAATCACAGTTCATATAAAATTATCAATTTCATTGCATATTGTTAAACAAAATATTACTCTCATTTTGTTTTCAATTAATCAACTGTAATATTTTATAAATGATTTTTATTTGAAAGTAACAAATTTTCTGAAAGTTTACAATTAGTTGTTTATTGAAAATTTTAAAACTAAGACAATCACTAAGTTTTTAGAAACTCCCAAATTTTGAGTACCTTATTTAGTTAATAATTAAGTACCTCATTTAATTAAATGCAACAAAGAGAAACTATTCAGATGAAAGCATTTTTAAATTTTAGTTTAAAAAAAAAACATTAACTTTCAATTGTTTTGTACTTGTGCCAAATTAAAAAATATACTAAAATTCAATTTCAAATGTTTTTCTTTGTTTGTCCAAATTAATACGAAATGTTACAGAAAAAAAAGAAAGAAAATATCTGAAATTGTTTATTCTTAAAAAAAAAATATTTTAGCGCACTTTATGTTCAGTTGTACTCCTTTAACATACAGTTTTACTATTACTTTCTTGAATGAACAATAACTTGTATGTTATTCCTAGACATTGTGGCATCATAATTTTTCTTTTTATGAAATTTAGATTAATATTTTGTTCGAATGATGTTACAATTTCCTGTTAAAATCAGACATAAGTACTTTTTTTTTTGTTTCATTTCCATTTTGTATTTATGAGTCCCCAAAGTGAAATGTGCTGCTTCGGATTTTCTTTTCTTTTTTTCTTTTTTTTTTTTTTTTTTTTTTTTTTTTTTTTTTTTTTTTTTTTTTTGCAAAAAAGTATTTTTATGATCTTTTGGTCATCGAGAGTAGCCTTATGTTCATTAATTTTATATTGAAAAATTTTTAAAGCGTTTTTTTTTTCGTGTATAAGGGATTTCTAAGTGTATAGTTATTTTGATCAACAGCAATCTCAGATTGGAGCACATCAAATAAGATCTACCATGCAAGAAACAAATGCCAATAAAAAACAATCAGCCATTAACGATTGGTTGATGAAACAATGAACTCAATTTTCTTAGATTTAAAGCATTTTTTTTTTATTTAATATTTTTTGTAACAAGCAATTGACTTAAATATTGTGAAAATAGTATATATGACCATATAAATTTATTTTCTTGAGTTAACCAGGTACTCTGTAATTAAACACAAATGTTTGTTATGATGAAAATTCATATCAATGGTGGAACATGTATTGATGTTCATTGTATGTTGATACTGTAACCTGTGGTTTAGTAACTATGTACCCTTACTACAGTATGTTAATGGAATTAGACTGCATTCAGCAATTCAAAACTTAATGTTTTTACCAAATGTTTGTGAAACACATTTAGAAAATTTTCATTGTTTTCAAATAAAAATAAATATTAAATTAGTATAAAATAAATTGAATTAATGAGGTATCCTGTAAACTACCTATTTCAAAAATTTTAACTTCAAAATATTTCCATCAACATAAAAAAAATATATAATAGGAAATTCTAACTTCAGTCTTAAATTTTGTAGTAAATATAATTATTTATAGATTGTAAAATTCATTAACAAATTTTTAAACTATTGAGTATTAGTATAAAAAATCGAATTTTTAAAAATCTATCATAAATCTGTTACTGATGACTATACCTTAAAATTTTATTCAGGATGAATTCAAAGGGAGCTACAGCCCCATTTTGCCCACATTTCAGTTATGCCATACAATTTTTTTCAGGAAATCTTGCTCTCTCTCACAGAATATGGCATGGGAACAAAAAAAGGAAAAAAGTTATTAAATACAAATGAAAATAAAACATTTCTGATTTTGAAATTGTGTTAACTGTTCAGGTTTTTGTTTTATATTTAAATAATTGAAAAAGCAACTGCCCGAGTAAGTCATATATTTATTTTAATGTATTCTGTATCATTTTAATGTATAAAATATCCATCTTTAAGTTTATAAACAAATACTTAATGAAACTTCTAATAATTACAAGGGAAGTTTACCCATTGGGTGAAACAACTGAATTTTTGAAGTAAAATAAAATATTCTAGTATTGAGAAGAATGTTAAAATGTTATTTCTGTAATAAAAAGTCAAGAAAGATAGATCCATGTAATTTTTAGTACAATAAAAAAATTAAACAGTAGTTATATGCATTATTTTTTTTAAATGTTGTTCTTAAATATGTTTTGATTTGATAAAATTTGATATATATATATTGGAGAAATAAACTTAAGTATTGATAAAATAAAATTTTAAATTACAGGCTCAGATCTAGTTTTTACTGGATGAATTGATTGCTCACATTTTTTTAGAAGTTCCACTCTTATTTTTACTCTTGTTCAGTGTATACAACACTTATGTTTAAAATAAAATCGGAATTACTCGTTGGTATTACTCTGAACTTAAGAATAGTTCAATTGGAGCTATATGAGATAACTTATTTATTTATTATTTGTCAAGCAAATCAATGGAGGAAGCTGTCACTTCTTGTTTTAAAGTCTTATATCAGTAGTTGCCTCACAAACTATTTTCTTAAATTTTTTGTAAAAAGATAAATGCATTTATATAATAATGATCAGAGAACTTCCATTTTATTAATATGAAATGCACCTATTTAAAATTATAAAATTGTAACATCTGATTTAATTATAAAATTTTTTAAAGATTATTTAAGTCTCAATGGATATTCTTTGCTGATGGAGAGTCAAAAATAAAGAATTGATATGAATGTCGGGAATTTAGCTTTAAGTCTGTCGTTGGATGATACATCCATGAAATGTTCTCTTTATGGTCATGTTGCAATGGCTCCTTTTATGTTTGCTGCAGGTAAATCTGTTATTCATACATTACATTTGGAATATTTTTTTAATAATAACCAAATGTTACCGTGAGTGATTTATTGGTTTATTTGCGGGTTTTTTTTAGGCAGAGACAGCTTATTTGATCAAACTGCTCTTTAAACATGTCAATTTACTTGTATTTAAAAAGCAATCATGTAAGTAATTGTAAAAATTGTATGTATGTGAACTAGATATAAAGAAAGAAAGAAAAAGAATAAAAATTAGTTAATAAGAAATGGCATCAAGGAGGTGTGCTCCATGTATTTTTACTAAAAACAGTAAAGGGAGGTGGGAACAGTGGTGATGATTAGGGGGTTGGGAAATAACAGCCCTACATTTTCAGGAAAGAATTCAATTTGTTGTCCATTTTAGAAACCTTGGAAAAACTAAAAATTAATAACAAATTTCTTTAAAACCTGTCATCTTGACACTTAATTATATTTCCTGTTGTTTCTTTAATGTTAAAAATTTACTTAGCTGAAATATGCACAAAATGCAATGTCATGTATCATGGCATGGTTGTTTGACTCACATGCAGTGAATAACCATTTCGAAAAGCTCTACAGCAAATGGTGAAGATTCTCACAGCAGATGAAGCTTATGCTGTGAAAAAGGGTAGCCAGGGTGGGTGAATGTGTGGAAGTGTAGGCCAATTGAAAATGAAGACACTTTACGTTGTTTTAAAACACAGACTAAACCTATAACTGATAAATATATTTTACATTGTATATCTTTCTTTTTATGATAGACTTGTATTGTTTTGAACACTTAATTAAATGTTGTTAATCACAAGAAATTTATAACAGTACTTTTTATTTTTCCTTGCATATTTTGTTTTGTGATGAGGTATAAAACAAGGCTGTGAGTAAATTTATTTTTATTGGTTGGATTTTGAGAACTTACCATTTTTTGTGTTATTGTAAACAATCCATTTTTTAATGACATTGTCACTCATCATTTTTGATTTCTTGAAACTCTTCTATTTAATTGTAACACATATATAATATTTTTCCTTTGATGATACTTATATTGTGTGTAGTAATCAAAATAAAAAGAAAAACATTAGCACACTAGTATTAAAACTAAATAGTAAAGTTGGTATAAACTGTTAACTTCTTTGTTCAAATTTACATAGAAAGCCTAAAAACTTACGATTTTGTAAGATAAGTTGTTATGAGAGAGTAGTTTTTGACCTTGAATGTCGCTGCTTTTTGGACCCTAGATCAGTGGTTCCAAAGAAAAGTTGGAACGGGTTTTTCTTGTAATGCCTTTACCAACTAGGCTAAAGAGAATGCTCTATTCGGGTTAGTTAGTAAGGCATTTTAACTTCTGGCACTGTTGTAGAAGAGAGTCGCTGCAATTGCTTACTCATCTCAAAGAGCTTTTGAAATTTTGGATTATTTTGTTGCTGCAAAAATTGTTTGATTTCTTTGCATGGGGTGAAAATATTCTTTTAACTGTTCTCTTAACTACTTACTCCCTTAATATCTACATTTGTAAATACTAGCACAACTAGTCTAACTTTTTATTTTTCGAATGTCAAAGACTTGGAATCAAGACAGGAAGTATACTGGTAGTTTTTTTCTTCCCAAAGTGTCCAAATACTCAAGATTAGATCTCTTCAATTTCAAATATTAAATATCATTTATAATTCTAATTACACCTGAATCAGGCTTCATACTTATAAGAATTTTTTTTTTTTTTTTGTTGCAAGTTGCTCACACTGTATAATGCAGTGTGTAGATAAAATGTTTGAATGGCTCATATATTTCAAATTTGCAACTATTTCTAAAAACTGCCAAGTCATGTTTGGAAACCCAATCAATAAAAATCCCAATGCATTTTTCCATTCAATTTCCTTTACCAGGAAATAATATTTAAATGCTCCAAAAAGTCTCATGGATAGCCATTCTGCCTGGAAAATTGAGTGAATGAAGTAGTTCTTTCTGTAACTCAGCTTCACTTTAAACCCTCATATAATGAACGAGAAGTGCTTTGCGTTGTGTCTTTTGATTTGTTGAATTAAATTAACATTTTTCAAAATTTTTTAATAACTTTATTTTTAACATCATTATGCATGTCTTCTATTTGTATTCTTAACAGACATGATTTTTTAGCTCTAGACTTCCCTTGCTTTTAAAAAACATCTTGCAATCTTGTAACATTTAGACTTAAATAATTATTTTCTTATTTTATGCTGATTTTTATTGTTTTTGATCCAGATTGTTATTAGATTTAAAGCTTTTAATCATTTTTGCTAAAGTAAGTACTTTTTGTATATTTCAAGTGTTCGATGAAAATCACATGATTTCCTAGCTGAATTTGGATGTTTTGACTGCATCATTCAGTTTTCAAGGACCTTTCCTTCATAACTTTGGGTGTTTTTCTTCTTTTTGTCTACTATTTAAATGTTCTTCATAATGATGCCCAATAAGGACTATGAATGTTGTGATTCATTGATCAGTTTACGATTAAGGAAAGTATGCATAGTAGTATTGCTACCATTATTACTAGTTGCATTATCTTATGTATTATTAAGTAAATAAAAAATATTTCTTTCTTTTTCTGTTAAATAACGGGTGCATTTCATTTGAATCTAAAATCTAACAATAAATGATAGTTATCAGAATTAAACTACACTCATGGACAATAAAATTAGTGCACCAAGAAATAATTGCAGGATCGTAATGAAACTTGATGATTAGAAATGCAGCGTGATTGCGCATTATGTATAGCCGGTAGAGGGCGTTTAACGTCGTTCTCCTTGGAGTATAAAACAAGTAACCAAAGCTTGTTTGAGTGTGCTGAATCATTTACAAAGGAAGAGCTGAGATAAACATGCCATTATGCCGTTTTCGAAGACAATATGAGCAGCTGTCGCAGTTTGAGAGGGGGAGAATCATCGGCATGATGGAAGCTGGGTGGTCAGCTAGGCGAGTAGCTCGTCAATTAGGCTGCTTTGATTGTGTTGTGAGGAGCTGTTGGGACCAGTGAATTCGATTTACACGAAGACCAGGCTCAGGGCGCCCTCGACAGACCAGTCGTCGAGAAGACCGCTACATCGTAAGAAATGCACAGCCAACTGCTTAATCGGCCGCCATCCAGGCACAGGTAGCACCTTCACTAGGGGCCACTGTGTCTTCTCGAACCATAAGAAGGCGCCTGGCTGAAGGACATTTGGGATCGCGGCGACCATTACGTGTGCTGCCCTTGACGCCTCCGTTTGGAATGGTGCAGCGCACGAGGAAAATGGACTGCAGCAGAATGGAACCAGGTCGTCTTTAGCGACGAATCCAGATTCAATCTCAGCAATGATGACAATCGTGTTCGTGTGTAGAGACCCTTGGTGAACGCCTCAATCCTACTTTTGCTTTACAGCGACACACCGCTCCCACTGCTGGTGTGATGGTATGGGGTGCCATTGCCTACAATACACGGTCACCCCTAGTATTGATCCGTGGTATCATGACAGCCCAACAGTATGTCCATGACATCCTGCAACCACATGTGTTGACACTCATGCATCGGCTCCCAGGAGCCATTTTTCAACATGACAATGCTCGGCCTCACACGGCAAGGGTGTTACAAGACTGTCTCCGCACTGTTACTACCCTTCCTTGGCCTGCCCGGTCCCCAGATTTGTCTCCAATCGAGCATATCTGGGATCATTTGGGATGGCGAGTTGGGCATCCCACGAGTTTCAACGAACTAGAGGCAAGGTTACTGCAAATATGGAACGAAATGTCTCAAGACAGAACTTGTATGCCTCAATGCCCGATCGTATCGCATCGTGCATTCGCGCTACAGGGGGTTGAACAAGGTATTAAATCCTCCGTTCTTTTGCCTTTTTCTCTGAAATAAATGATCCTTTTTCTTTGATTTTCTAATCATTTACTTATATCAAAGTAGTCATTACGTATGTAAAATTTCGTTTCATTTTGACGACTCCTTCTTGGTGCGCTAATTTTTTTTGTCCATGAGTGTATTTCATGCCATTAAAAATATAAGCTAAAGGAAATATATAGTTAAGGTCATAATTACTGGAAAAGGCTTCTGAGAAATAAATGACCAAGTATTATGAAACAATTGAATAATAACCTGCTTTAAATAGAAACAGTGCTAAAGTTAATTCATTGTTATTGGTTCTGTTTTGTTTCATGCTTTAAAACGTTTCTTGAACTTAATACTTTTTTTTTATAAAGGAGGGGGGGGGATTGTTTTCCAGAATATAAAAATTTCCTGCAGCATTATTTTTGTTATTAATAAAACATAAAAATGTAAATATCCAGATTATTTTTGTGGACTGACAACTACAGTTTTATCTGTTCTGAAGTAATTACTTGCTATCCGTAGATGACTTCAAAATTGCTCAGTTCTTAGGGGACATTAATAAAAACTTAAACAAGTGACTGATAATTTTGTTGTTGTGTTGCCTGCAAAATTAAAATACACACTACTTTTAATCTTTTGACAGTTTTAAATGGTAAATGATCTTGTATCTTTATTTAAAATAATCAGAGCTATAATGAACTATTTTGAAAGTTCAGGACTGGAAAAAAAAGTTCCATTTGCTTCACTTTGGTGATTATTCATCCGTACAATAATTTTTTTGACTGCCCATTAAAAAAAATTGATTTGATTTCCTTTTTAAATTGAGTTCTTTTGATAGGTTATCCTCTAAAATGTGATAATTATTATGGAATAATTTGTGAGGGATGCTTAAAACTTTTTTTATTTAAGCATGTGCTGCATACTGAATATAACTGTTTACTATTTTATTTCCTTAAAAATCTTTTATATTATGATTATAAATTGTATATTATGATTATATTCTATTAATTTGTTCTTTCTTTTTAGTTTCATGTCACTATTAATGAATTAGTAATCAGAACTCTTTGGCTCTCTGTGTGGCATAGTGACAGATTTGGACGTAATGATTTCTTGGGTGAAGTAATGTTACCTTTGGGCAGTGATGTTATTGAAAGCTCTGGTTCCAAGTGGTATCCACTACAAGAAAGAGTAATTATAAATATTGTCCTTCATTCTATAAAAAATCGATATATTATATTATTTTGTGAAATGTGCAGAAAGAATAAATTATCAGGACCAAACATATAAAATTTTGTAAAGCTTCTTATATTTGTTATTGAAAGGACCTTGTGAAAAAAAACCAGTAAGAAACTTGTAGTTTCACATTTATTTTATTTGCTAGTTTAATAGAAAAGGGACTGTTGAATTCAAAATTGTTTGTGTGATATTTTATTCTGCAGTCTTAATTTAAGCAACTAATTTGAAGTGAAAAAATTTGTAAAATTTGAATTTTGTGAAAAGAAAAGAAACCATAGCATAATGCTGTCATTGATTAAAGATATTAAAGCCATCAAATTCAAATTTATATTATCGTTAACTAATACTCAATATAATGATAATTTAAAAACTTTTTATTTCCCTAACAGAGTATATTCTGCAAAATATATGAAAAAAATAAATACAGCTTTATCAACTTTGTGTATGTTTTTGGATAATGAAAGCTTATTCTGTGTTTTTCACTATTTTTTTTTTTAACAAGAAACATTTCATTTAAGAAATTTAATCGAAAATGACTTTCAATCATAGCAATAATACCTTGATACTTTCTTTTTAATTTTTATAAAATTTTTATTCTGGTCTTAATAAATAAATAATTTACTACATTTATTTCTGAAATCTGTAATAAACATAATTTTTATATTAATTTTCAACAGTTGGAAACATTAGATACTCCTGTCAGTTACAAAGGGGATCTTATATTAGCTTTGAAGTATGTTCCTCCAGATGTCACTAGTCGTAAATTTTCTAAAAAGCTTGATGTTCCTGTGAAAGGATCTTTAGAAGTCCTTGTAAGAGAAGCTCGTAATTTAATGGCAACTCGCTCCAATGGAACATCTGATCCATTTTGTAAAAGGTAAATTTGTGCATAAATTGGTTTAATATAAAAATGTTCTGCTGGGAATAAAAGTGCATGTTTAAACTTATTTTCATATCCTTTTTTGTTCAAAAGTGCTTACTTCTTACCCATTATTTAACAATTTAGATGCTAGAGACTTTTGCAGAATTCATGTAATTGTGGTTCTAAAAGCATTTCATTTTATGATTATTAGTTTAACAAAATAATTGAAATAGAAAGGATTAAAAATCAATTGGTAATTTTTATTTGATAATGTATAGAGGCTGTTTGAAATCACAGGAATATTGTAGATTTAAATTGATTATGTTACAAAAGACAACTGAAAAACAAGTGTTTTTGTAAAACATTTTTGTTTACCATGTAAAAGTATTTCTGTGTTGTTATGAGTGTATTTTATCATTTTAATTATTGTGAGATATAAAATCATACATAAATTGGTTTTATTTGCTTTGTTTTTTAATCTTTCTCGAGATGTTTGTGTTACAAATTAATGTATGTATACTCAGTTTTAAAACAAAATGTTTTCAATGTAATGTACCTTGATAATAGTTTTAGTAAAGTACAAGTAATTTAGTACATTATTTTAATTCCGTATAATTTTTGAAGAGTAATGTTTCATTACGAGGGCATTTTTTTAAAAAAATTAAGTTTTTAAATAATGATTTCTTATATAAGCAAAGTTTTAGTGCAATATGAAAAGATGAAACATGAAAGCACATGTGTCAAGATCTTGTGGTATTTATTATATGTTTGTTCATCAAATAATTAATCAAAAAAGAATGTTTTAATTACTATTAATTTTTTTTGCCTTGCTTTGATCTAAATATGTAATTCTACTTTTCAGCTACCTGTTGCCTGATAAGAGTAAATCAGGGAAACAAAAAACACCAGTTTTTAAGAAATCTTGTAATCCAAAGTGGAACCACACTTTTGTGTATGAGGATGTATCTCTGGAGGATTTGAAAGAACGTTGCCTAGAACTGACAATTTGGGATTATGACAAAATCACTAGTAATGACTTTCTTGGAGGTGTCAGATTATGTCTCGGTACAGGTAAGTCCTGTAAAATAAAAATCAATAAAAGGGGGGGGGGGTGTCTTGGAGGAAATCCTATTTTTCTCTTTTAAATATTTGTTATTTTCTTCCCTATTGCATTCTTTGTATCATAAACAAGAATTGGTTCCAGGTTGGGAGAGGAAGAACAGGTTATACTAAAGCGAAGGGTACTTTATCTCATTAAAGAGATGAAGTGGAAGAAAATACATTTTTTTTTTTTTTTTTTTGGAATGTAATTGTAAAACATTGCCCTATACATGTGCCTCCTTTATCTCTGTTTAAAATGTATGAAAAAATTATCCTGATTAAATTATTAACATTTTACACAAAAATCACTTAAGGTCCATACAGGGGGTACAGAAACCCTCTCAGCTTAATTACATGGAATGAATACTTCATAATTATTGAGATAATGTTTTACAATTTCCTTATGTTTTCAGTATTGGTTCTACAGTTTTGCTTGAAAATTTACATTGTACTAATAAGTCAAATTCCTTTATATATCCCCCTCCCCCCATTGAACATAAATGGAATGCAATATTTCAGTCATTGAATTCAGAATTTAGCTGAAACTTTTTCTGATTGAATATGATATATAAGAGGGTGTTCATTTGATTAACTAGAAGTTATTTGCTGTTTTCCCCCCCCAACTCAACTTATTTCATGAAAACAGTACTGTCACCTTAAACTGAAAGATTGGTAAGTGAGTTAAAGGGTGCATCACTCTTATTGTTTTACTAATTTGAATTTTTTTTTCACTGTAAAAAGTATCAATTTCCAAAAAGTGATACCAAATTAAGCAATGTGTTTTCAGTTATAGATGTATTGTAATACTGAAAAATATAAGTATTGCTTTAAAAATTGAAATTGTGTTGTTAGCGAATTGATATTATGTTGTGTCCAAAACACAGTATAGACATTTTCACATTGCATTATGAAAATGTTTGATTTTCATAATACAATATGAAACTTTTATTTAAATAAAATATTGAAAATGTGAAATTAAAGTCTTTTGAATTTAAATGGATGTATAATTGAATGTTCAAATAATGTTAGGTATGTAAATAAATATTTGCAATAAATTATTTGTATATATGTGCTGTAAGAGCATATCTATTTCATATAAAAATACTTAACAATATTGTTTCATTGAGATCAATATTCCTTGATCTTATTTATTTTTTATTAAGTAGTGTTGATGTCTTTGAAAAAAGGAGGAAGATTAATTAAACGTTATCAATGTTCTCATATTGCTATAATAACATTATCATACTCATATATCACATTTGTAAATTCTCTGTCAAATGCATTCAATGCAATTTTTTAGAATCATAAAATGATTCTAAAAAAGTTATATTAATCTTGGTCATCTTTGATAAGTGTTAAATGATTTTTTTTTCCCTCACTGGAGGTTTAACTGAGATATATAATGGATATTGAATTAAATATTTAATAGTGTCTGAACTAAATTATTATGACTTGCAGCACATATTGTAGCTTAATTCTGTTTTTGAAATAATAGCTTAAAATTTCAAAATTCATTATTTGAAGTATTTTTTTTTAAAATTATTTGAAAATAAAGCATTCATACTTCAATTTGTATTGTATTAAATGAATTTTTAAAAATATTTTAAGGAAAATGTCAAGGCAGGGAAGTTGATTGGATGGATTCTGTGGGAGAAGAAAGATCTCTTTGGTATACCATGCTAGAAAGACCAAATACTTGGGTTGATGGATCCCTTCTTTTGAGGCCTAATATGCAGAATAGGAGAGGCACATAAATACTGTAAAGACCGATTATTTTTTGTTAATATTTCTAAGTTTCTCTTCACATAAAAAATTAATTTGCTATAATCTGTACTAAAGTTTTCCAAATTTTCAGGGTAAGACTCTTAAGAGTGGATTTTAGTAAGCTGTTTACTTTTATAGCATTTAATAACTTCACTCTGTAGTGTACACGACTATATTGTTGAAGAAATTGCATCTAGTGTAAATATAACTAGTACTGTTAATGAATAACAATTTTTTTTATACCAAATAATATAATTTTGAAAACTTGTTAGATAGACTACAATGAAATTCTAGATAAACCATCATTATTAATGTGTATTGAATTTTTAATTGATAGTTTATTCAGAAACTAAAATTTGATGGATGTGTCCTAAAAATTTTCTGTAATATATAAATTTCCCTTGTAATTAATATGTTAAATATCATCAAAATGATTGCAACTTTTTTAAATTGCCAATTGAGAATCGAGTTCTTTTAAAAGTACAATATAAGTTAGATGTGTATATTTAAATGGAAGAGAATAAATAAATTTTATAAAAATTTTAAGGTAAAGTAAGAAAGAAGGTATATAAAAATTGTTCTTAAATTGTGTCATTTAAAATTTACTACAGAAACTAATGAATTTATGTTAAGAATATTTTTAAAGCTTATTAATGTTTGAAAATGTATCTTAAAAAATCTTCAAATTATAGTTTCAGTCCTTTATATGTATATATTCTGCAGTAATTCTCAGAAATACTGCATATAGTCAGTACATATATTTGTAGCAAAAAGGACAAATATGTAAACTCCTGTTTGACCATGAAATGTAACAGAATGCTGATAGTAATGTTGTATTACTAACTTTCTAAGGGTTTTGGAGAGGGAATATATAAAGATGAAATACCAAATGAAGTTGATAAACATAATGTGCTGCTGGCAGCACCACTTTGTGGAATATTTTAACCCGCCTTTGTACTCCTATATTTTTACATTGTATCTGCAAGTTTAAGGTAGGAACTTAAAAGCTCATTAAAAATAAAACTATGTATAAATCCTATATTTGTGGTCATCGCAGTTTGGTCACATGAAGATGCTGTTTATCATGATGAATAGATTGAGATTTTATTCATCATTTAGAACAATCTATCCGATATGCAGCCTCTTGATTACAATTCACTTTGATGAAATATTCAAATAGAAAAATATTTATGCTTTTATGAAATCATTGTGCAAAATGAATGCTATAGTTAATTTATTGTATAACTGTATTGAACGTCCTGCCCTGAAATTTCTAGATGTGTATTTGTTAAGAACAAAGCATACATTTATACATAATATGGCCTCTTCTCCATAATCAACCCTTGTTGCTAAAATGTATAATGGCTATATTCTTACTACTTGTAAATTACTTCAATGTTTGGTATTTATATACAGAGTGTCAGTGATCCAAACATCTTTGTAGTGCTTGTCTAGGTTCCTATCTTATTGAAAAACGAGCTTTTTCTCTTTTATGATCTCATATGACTGTATTAAGATAATTTAACATCTTATCTATATATACATGTATATTCATATATAATATATCTATAACTCATTAATTTTTCCAAGTCCTTGCTTGTATTTTAATTATAATCACAATTTCAGAAGTAATTTAATTACATATTATCACTTCTGAAACAAACTGTATGGGCATTTAATTTTTTTAAAAAATTTTGTGTATTATATGAACTTTGATTTTATATTTTGATGTTAATGCAACATGTAGTTGCAATTAAATTATTTTATTATATATATTTAAAAATGTTATTTTGTATTACAAATAACAAATTTTAAGTCTTGAAGTATTGATTTCATATTAAATTGTTTTACATGGCAATCTGGATAAGTTTTAAAACTTCATACATGCAAATGTTTTTTTTTATTGCACTCATTATTTATAAGGTGATGGTGTTATCAAATTCACAAGGGAAAAATTTTTCTCTACAAACACCAATTTTCTTTTTAGCATAACAATATCCTCCATTATAGTTTGTTGCATAACTTCAATATTATTGTGAAATGTAACTTAAATTATAGTTGTTTCACACAACTGATAAAGAAAATCTAGATAGTTTAAAAAATAATGCATGCTGCAATTATACTACAATCACTTTAATGATGCATGCAGCAATTACACTGTAATCATTTTGCTCATGTTTTATTTTAATCACCTTAATAGCTTGACTATCAGTATCATTTTTCATTTATATCTTCCAAATAATGAATGACAATCACTTAAAGTTTGTTTTGAAACACTTTGATAAAACATACATGTAAATGTCACATTTTAATATACAATTATTACATCTTATGGAGCTGCAAAATTTTATTTTTTTAATTTATTATTGAATATAGTAACTTTTTTTTTAATTCATGAACTAATATTTCAATGCTTTTTCTAGGAGTTCTAGTATTTTTTACTATTGTATTTGTTTTCCATAATTATATATTGTTAATCAGTGAATTAAGAAGAAAAAAAAAAAAACTTAATTTTCCCCTTATTAATGGATTGATTAAAAGTGTTTTTGCTCTGGAGCACTAAATTTGTTGTTGACAGTGATATTATATTTATAGTCGTAATGTATATTACAGATAACTGTTCATACTAGATATAAGTAAATTGTATGTACACTGTGTTGTTGAAATAAAATTGTTAAATAAATTTCTATACTCATTTTATCTAGTGATTGCTTTGATTTTGGCAGAATATTTTAAAATGTTTTACTTTCAATTGTATCAGATTAATATTCCACATACATAGGCTTTTTATTAAGTTATTCAATCAAAATATAGAAAATCTAAAGGTTGCTTAATCACTAATTTAAATTAGTTTTCAGTTCATTGAAGCTATAAACACAGAAGCAAAACAATGCGAATATATCTTTATTCCTCACACAATACCCACAATATTAATTTCATTATTGATCTTAAAAAATGGTATCTCAGGGAAAGAAATGTTAAATCATTTTTTAGTTTATAAAAACTTAAGACAAATTTCAATCACAAAATATAAAATGAATTCATATTGAATGCTTCTTAAAACCTATCTAGAATAAACTATACATTCAGGCATATTTATATAGAAGTCAGAGGAATCAACTGGAAAATTTAAAATGATTAAATTCTTTATTGCCAAGTTTCAATTTTGAATTGGGATTTTTTTTTTTACAATGCTTCAACCATTTGATGTTCAATGATTTTAAATATTGTTCACCATATATTTCAAGTATGTTATTTTTTCTGCATTATAAGAATTGAACTTTTGGGATAAAGAAATAAACTTAAAAAATAAATATATAATTTAACAATAACATTTTCTTACAGTTTAAATGATGAAAATTCATGAGATCAATTCACTAGGCTTAAAGCAGTTATGAGTTCTTCATGAAAAGTCCTTCCTCTGGTTAGATGAAACTTTATTATTTCCTATAAATAAACATATTCATGATACTTAACTTGGGAAATAAATTAATACAGGATACTGATAAATTACGCATATTCCACAATGAATCCAATTATACTCAACTATTTTTAAGTTAACGTTTTTGCCACTGATATTGAAAGGGGGAAGGGTTATATTGGAATGCAGATATAACTTCAAATTAAAAGAATCATGTGGAGGGAAACACACACACATCAGATGGGATGTTACATACAGATCTAATAACAGACAAGCAATTATTCATTCTCATTATGATAGCATCAATTATATAAGTGGGAAATAATGCACAATGTGTTTTAACAAAAGTGCCAGAAAATTTTGTTCAGAATATCAGGTTGGAGATCATTCAATGTACATAAGTTTCAATGAGGCAGTCTGTGGTGATGTATCATCATTTATACTTCTGTTCAGAAATAGATTTATGCAATAGTATACAGAAATCATCTAAAAAAATCTTGCCCAAACAAACATTGTTTACCTTATGACATCTTTGTTACTGATATACTAGCATGTTGTAGGTACAGTCCAGATGAAACATAAGAAACTGCATTTTGAATTCATAATACAAAATAATTTTACTTCAGCTCAATAATCCATACTCTTTTGCTTGTGATCGAACAAATTAATGGTTGTGAATCGTATGTACCGACTTTGTAAATTTATTTGCAGATATCTGAAGCTAACACCAATCATTCAGTGACAGCAAAAACAGATGTTGAAGAAATTGTTTATCGCTTTGTTTACTGCAGTACCAGTTATCGATGTAAATTTTTCTTTGACTATATCTTGTACTAATATTGGAATGAGATGTCAAATTTTATTTTCCCCTTAATGTATATAAAACCAAGTATTAACGCATATTTAAATCATATTAACATTATCACTACATAGAGATCTTTGACACTATTGTGTTGTACTGAAAATGTATTAAATGAATCTTTTCTTCAATTCTGTAAAATTAATTTACATAAATTTTGCATTGAATGCTTTTGGGAACAAAATTAGCCGCTTCATTAAAAAATATGAATTGGTTATATGACCTCCATTCTCACATAAGCAAATGAGAGAATTGTGCATTACAGAATAATAATAGAAATACCAATATTCAATAATTTCAAAGCACAATTCAAAAACCCAAACATAATTTTTTTTTATTAAGATATGGAAGTAAAAATAATAAAGAATACATTCTTCGAACACTGATGTTACTCATGCCATATTGTAGGACAATATGCCTACCAATGCACTCCTGAATTAAAATGCTTATTTTATTGTTCAGAAAATAGGAAACAGCTTTGAAAGACTTAATACATTAAACTTTTTCTTAAAAATTTAAAGATGTTTTACAAAAGTTCAAGTTATGAGAGTCCAGAAAACTACCAGTAACATTATAAAGAATTGGCTCTTAAGTTAATTTAACTATGGATTACACTGAAATTGAATTACTATAATTATGAAATATTTTACAATGAAATAAATTTAAAATTTATCAGTTTATAAATTAACTTCATACTGTTAGTCATATGTTATGAGCGGAATTATCTGCATAAATTAAAAATCATTGGGACAATATTTTAGACAATCAGAGCATACATGAAATAAATTAATTCAAAAAAATATGCAATTGCTAGATTTATACTGAAATGTACAAAAAAAGTATCTATGTAACACACTATAACTCATATTTTTTAAAGGAAGAAGGGGTATTTACTTAGTACAAGTCAAATTTTTAAAAAAGATAAAATTTTACTTTGTCCACAACTTATCAAACAAGATTATTTACAGAAACTATATAAAAACCATGTTTTAATAGAGATAAATACACTCACTTCATCGGTTTGCTGTCTATTTTGTTCAAAATCTTCTCTCACCATTTTTTTCAATTCTCCCTGGTGTTCTTTATTTGGAATTCTTTTTATAGTCCTCAAAATATCTCGATACAATTTCAAAGTTTTTGACCGCAACAGGAACTAAAAACATATGTATACATTTTTAATTATCAATCTTGCAAATAAACCAATATAAATAAATTTCACTCATGAAGTTAAATAACTGAATAATGATCTGGCAGTTGTTGCAAATATCATTAAAATTTCAGTAATTCTAAAATATATAATTTCTCTTAATTTCAAAACATATTTTTCCTTCACAAAATATTTTAATATATACTGAATATTTTACTAATTCTATTCTTTCACAAGAATTTCAAACTTAAATATACCTTTTCAGAAATGTAAAATAAATAAATTTTATATTAAAAATTCCAAGCTAACATATAGCTCCTCGGAGAAGCAAAGAATCTCATCATTAAGTAAATAAGATTTTTTTTGAAGAAAATCAAAGGAAAAAAAAAGTTTAAAAATTGCCTTTCATGTAAGTAAAATGTTAAGAAATAAATGTTTTAAGTATGCCATTATAATTATTATATTTATATGTTTAGCTGAACTTATAGTATTTCTGATTTCAATAATTGATACTGGCAAGAAATGTAACTAAAAATTACTGGATTGCAACAATTTTTATGATTATATACATTGCACCATGTATAACTACAAAATTGATCTACACTAATAAATAAAATCAAATTTAAGATTAGATCAACATTTAAAATATGCCCATGATTAATTCAAAAGCATTTTTCCCACATGAGAATAGGCTTTTATTAAAAAGAGAACTTTAGAGGCTTATGAATATTTCATGCGTATCTTGTACTCCTTTCTTATCAAATTAATAAACACATACTCAATATAAAGACTGGAAAATCTTTAATCCCTGCAGAATCCTAAAACATCAGTTTAAAGAATAAAATGAAATGAGAAATCCAATTTAGATTCAGCGACAATGATTTCAAGTGACTAATAGAGAGTGAGTAAAAGTTGGGGTTTATGGCACAAGAGCCAAATCTAGCTATACTGTGCCAAACAAAGATTAACTGTGATCTAGATGCAAGAAAGATGGAAGGAAATAAAATAAAAATTGGTCAACAAGAGAGGTCAAAAATAGAGAAGGATTGCTAAAGTACCCACAGAGTCCCGTGTTTACTAAAGGCAGTAAACTCTTTAGGAAAGAAAAATATGACTAAGGAGCCTTGGGGTCATGATTACCATACTTACCTATAAAAGGTAAGCCCCTGAGGGGTCAAGTGGCTAAGAATTACTTAACTACATATACTATGACAGTTTAACATATGAAAATGAAATATTAAAAAAAAAAAAAAAAAAAAAAATGCTATAATTGGATACAAAACTAATTTGTATCCTAACTAATCATTTTTCACTACAAAATACCATTCTTAAAAGACAATAATATTTATTTATTTAAAGAAAGATATGCAATAGTTCACATTGTCAGAGAAATAATATAATTTTGTGAATGAGAATTTTGTTTCCATCACCTATTATGCATTACAAATACATGATTTTGAAACAACAAGTATGTGATTCGCATTCAAAAAATATAAGTAACTCCAAAATATCTTGTGTTTTTTTCAGTCTCAATATAATTATTCCAAATTCATCTAAAATTTAGATTAAAATCAATTTATCTCTCCATGCCCCCCCCCCCCCCATTTTTAAAGCACATAGATAAACACAATAAATAAACGCATTCTATTCCAATATAAAACACATATAATGTATAAAACTTTTAAAACAAGAACTGCACCAATTTCACTTCATAGCAAAAATTTCTGAATGCACATCTCAAGAATAATTATTCATACAGATCTCACTACAACTTTGTATAGTATGCTTTTAACAAAAGATTTTTTTCTCTTTTATTTAAAAAGCTAAGTAAAAACTAAATAAATAGCTCTCTCGTAGGATACAGCTCTCACAACAGCTTTGTATAGTATGCTTTTTACATAAACCACTGCTTTTTCATACCTTGAAGTTATTATTGTTGATACATTGTTAGTAAATAATATTCCATAAAAAAAGACTATAAATCTAGTGAAAGAAGCTAAAAAGAGAGTTTATACTACTGAAACACACTATAAGGGGCAAAAGATGCAATGGATAACAATATAAATATAAAATATCTGTTTAGTAAAATATTTCTATTTGTAAATATTACTTTATAAGGAATAGTTAAATTATATTTTCTAAACTTCAAAAGATAGCCCTACTGCCAAACAATTTTTGTTTTGTAACTTTTTTTTGCTTTGCTGGATTGGTAGTAGTTCTTATCTGTACAGTGGCAGCCAAAATTGTGGATACTTTTGGAAATTATATTTTTTAACTTTGTATGCTTAAAGAAAATGTTACGTTTCACAAAATGAAAAGTCGTTTATATAATTTTAAAAGAAATTTAACATTGAATTCAACACAAAAAATAAAATCCGAATATTTGCAATACAAAAAGTTATACATTATCTAAAAACAAACACAGTTCTGAAGTAGTTTATTATGGCTAACTTTCCTGGTCAATCAATATTCTTTTTCTGCGAACCAATCAAATGTCAGTAACTGCCAACAGAAGCTGACATGCTTACAGTCAGAACAAGTCATTATTGTGCTTTGTTCTGTATAAGGAAGACTTTCTTATGTATTCAAATTACAAGTAGGAATTATTCTAAAAATTTTTAGTATTTTGTCAAGAAACAATGTTAACAAATAAAAGAGTAGATTGGACATCTAGAAAGATATATAAGATTGTGTTACGAGAAAGTGGTCTAATCTATGCTGAAAATGCATGAAACCTGGGTGGTTCAGTGACAACATCTGGAATCCAAAAGATTTGTTTACGATATCAGGAGACAAATTCAATGAGAAACAAAGCAGGAAAAGGTAGAAAAGGATGCACCACATCTGTTGAAGACAGATGTATAAAAAGACTACATCTCAAAGATAGAAGAATGTCATCAGAAGTTATCTGAATAAAGCTGATGTTTCTGTCAGTTCAAGAACAATCAGGAGAAGATTAACAGATTATGGATTAAGAGTTAGAATTCCACAAAAAAGTCTTATCTCAATTTACAGTAATGCAAAAGAACACATTAATTCGACAAATAATGGGTAGTATCAAGTTATATGGAGCAATGAAAATAAGTTATGGTTATTCAGTAGTGATGGGCAAAAATATGCAAGACGTAGAATAGGAGAAAGGCTACATTCTGACTGCATTCAGGCAACTGTGAAATATCCACTTAGTGTTATGGTTTGATCATGCAGGTCAGCAGATGGCATTCGTCACCTTCATATCATCGATGGGATAATGAATGCCAGAAAATACATTGACACTAGTCTAGAATCAAAAATTCTACCTTCCATCAGGAATTTCTTTCCCAACAATACTTCATTATTTTTCAGCAGGATTCTGCTCCCTGCCACACAACAAAATTATCAAAAGAATGTTTTCATACCAAGAGCATTGAATTGTTGACCTGTTCAGGAAACAGTCCTGACCTAAATCCTATTGAAAACTTGAGGCACCATTTGAAAGCTGTTGTCCGAATGAGGCCCCCATTAAGTAAAAGGAAACAAATTGAGGTTATAATAGATTAAGGGAACTAATTGAGGTTTAATGGGAATCATAAAATAATGAAGGAAGAGCTAAAAATGACTGTCAGCTCAATGAAATATTGATGTGAAGCTGTAATAAAAAATAAAGACTATACTACTAAATACTGATAACTCACTGCAATCATTAGTATCTAATGTTTATTGATAATTCTTTCAGCTTAACTTTTATTACATTGCAAATATTTGGATAGTATTTTTTTTATTGAATTCAGCATTAAATTTTCTTTAAAATGATATATGCGACTATGTATTTTAGAAAAGTAACATTTTCTAGAAGCATACAAAATTTAAAAATATTCCAAAAGTGTACACAGTTTTGGCCACCTCTGTATATATTATAGAGAGAGATTTCTAATAACTTTGTGAAGTGATAGCGAGAATTGACAAATAAAAAATAATACAAGGATATAATAAATTTAATTTAGAATTAGAGTTAAAACTAGTTCTTGAAATTCTTAAATATAAATTAAATTGAGCTGAATAATGAATTATAAGATAATTGCTGAAGAAATAAACTATACTAATAAGATTATTTTACTTTAAGATGTTTTGGAGAGCTAACTCCTTTCACCAAAGAATGCTAACGATATTATCAAATCAAAATTTGATTCTTTGAAGGTTCCAGGGCTTCTAGATATTTTTAGGTTCCTTTCAGCTCTTCAAAATTAAATATATAAAAATATTAAGTGGCAAAAATTTATAGACCCTTAGGTTAGCCTGTAACCTGCATATTTTACATATATAGAATACTAACAATTAGCATTCAAGAATATCTAAATTTTAAAAATTGGTATTTAAGGGATACATATGAATATATTTTCACTTTCTCAAAATTGAGTATACACCTCTCACTCTGTTTTTGAAAGGTTAAAAAAACAATACTCTAAAATACTCATTTAAGTTTAACCTTTGGGAATAATGAACTGCACATTACAAAATGTATTAGACTAAAACACAAAGAATCAATAACATTCTAATAAAAAAAAAATTACATATCAAAGCTCCCAATATCAATCATAAAAGTGTGAATATACACCCTATAAAAATTATGATTTTCCGATCACTTTTTTTTTTATCATGAATCCATATAACAATTTTGTATCCTTTAGATACCAATATTTGACTTTCAGGAGAAACATATTTTTTCTGGGAAAATGATATCCAGAACTGAAATACAATCATGGATAGGTATAAAATGCTATCAAGAAGTATAAAAGAATGTGGACAGATTGCATATAAACCTGGAAGAGCAAGAAAAAGAGTCCTTTAGTTTGATGACAAATAGAAACATTATCCAAAATGCAAGGTAAACTCCTCTGGTGAGCACTGTAAAAATTGCCTCATCTACAAATACTTTTACAGCAATAGAAAGATTTGTTTGTACAGAAAACATTTGAAGAGTACTCCAAGAAGCAAATTATTATGATCATGTGGCTGGAAGAAAATCATTTCAATTCCAAAGCAAATAGAGAAAAAAGATTACATTTGTAAAAATCATATTTCAAAGCCACAATATTTTTTCAAATAATGTAATATTCAGTGATGAAAGATAATTCAATGTTTTTCAAAAAAATGTTTCATTTGGCCAGAAGCCTAACTTTGAATTATTTTCCCCAAATATAGTCCTCACTATCAAGCATGGTGATGGTTTAGCTCTTGTGAGAGATTATATGCCTGTAAGAGAACAGAGAAAATCAGTTTTTATTGATGGAGTTATAGATAAAATGAAATTTTTGAATATACTGAAGAAAAGTTTAAAAGTGTGTGCCCAAAAATTAGGCTTAGAGTCATATTCAAGAAGTATTTTATGTTTTAATGAGATAATGGACCCAAAACATATAGCCAAATTTGTTAAGTTACAGTTATTGTATAATCATAAAACACAATTGCATACGCCACCTCAATCTAATTGTGAAACAAAACTTGCAATATTAGTTGGAAAATTTGTTCCCAAGTATAATATTAAAAGGAGAGAATATTTACAAACAGAATAACAACAAAAAAAAAAGGGAGGAATACATTCAGTGATACAACACAAACCCTTTTAAAGCCATGCACACCATTTAGAAGGTGTTCTAAATGCAAAAAGATATGTAATGAAATATTAATTTATGCTTTTTAAAAAAAATCAAGGAATTGCACAAGGTGTATACTCAGTTTTGCAAATTAGAAATCTGTAAATTCAACATAAAAATTAAGATAAATAAAATATTGATCCTTCATTACTGTTTCTTAGTCAAATACATTTTGTAATGAGTATTTCATATGATTTCAATGAGTTCTAATAAATACGAAATTTAAATAAATACTTAATCACATTGTTTTATGCCTCTCAGAAAGGAAGTGAGAGGTATATAATCAATGTTGGTTGACACTGTAAATAATTTCAATTCCAATTCATAAAAAGTTATATATTATATCAAAATAACACAGAATAAGGTAATATAAAAATGCAGTTATAGAAAATGAAAAGCGACAGAATAATAAAGAAGTTTTACTCTTTTTGTAATTCTGAAATTTTTTTTACAAACTACATTATTTTGAACTGTAAGCAAAGAAAAGTTATATGATACAATTCCAGATTATTTATTAAAATGTAAAAAATAACTGGATTTTTTTAGAGTGTGTGTGTGCTCTCAAGACTCCTCTTCCTTAACTAAATCACGAACAATGTCGTTCATAATGATTATTTATTGTTACAATTAATGTCGGTTACCTATTTTCAAACATTTGTTAGTAAAATTCTTAAGAGTATACCACGAGTTATTTTTAATACAACTATTCAACAACAAAAATATTTTCTTTTGCACGAACATTTTTACAGTATTTTATTTCAATTTTTTTTTCCCTCAAAAAAACGAACTTTGTTAATTGATAAAAATACTGACTGATTGAATAAAATGCTGACAAAATTCATTTCAATATTAAAGATCAGAATATTATGGAAGCGGCTGACTTAATGAAAAGATGTTAACCAAACTTTATTTCACATATCAATATCTGCAATATCAGATTCAATGTTTTAGCAAAAATATTTCCATTTTTAGAATGTTATTGCCGTCAAATAAGTAACTTAAAGTATTACTTGGGAGAAAGTTACGACATTCTTCGACTTCCAAGACATTTTTGTTTGATTTAGTGATTGATTTTTTATGCTGGATTCGAAGCAAAATCAAGTTATTCGATTGATTAGTTTTATCAACGTCACACTAGAAGCAACATGAGGGCTATTGGCAACGGACCTCTTAATTTTGAATCTTGGTCAAGTAGTGAGGGTAATACCTTAGTTGGTATTTCCCTTTTTAAACTTCCACACCACGCAAACCGCTTCGAACAGATGAGTTCGATTACGAAAATAACAAGATTCCGAAACGCACACTTGATAAAATATTTTTTGAACTTCTAATGCCAGTTTTTGAAACTTGTTTTGACTAGAGGGGCTAGAAGATGTTCCTTACTTTTGAGATGTGTGTGGTGTGTTAAATTTTTCAATAGTTAAAATGATTCCAATATTCTCAGACATATTTAATGAAAGATTACCATAATAGGCCACTTTCGCGTGATGTGGATGGGGAGAATTGTTGGGTCAGCTCCAGCGCCGACTTCATTGCTTGACAGTAGTTAAAAATTAGGAGGTGTATATAGTTGACAAGATTTCTCTACAGCACCTGAGCTTAACGCTCTTAATCTCCATATCAGGTTAGAACTATTAGAGCTTTACTTCGGCTTTTTCTGCCCAGAACAGCATTGTCTGCTGCTTTGAGAACCTTGTTTCGGACCGAAACAGGCAATCGAAAATTTTCCAATTTTAAACATCCGGTAGATAAATCTGCGAAGTTTATTAGCAATCGAGTTTTTAAAAGGGATTATACATTTTGATATAAAATTTTTATTGTGACTCCATATCACTTTAAAACAAATCAATCAATCAATATGATTTCAAAACTAGATCCTGTTTAGTATCTACTTGGACTGCGCTGAGGGGTAGTGGCATTTTTGCTCTATCCCTTAAAGCCAATCTATCAATTTGACTGCATCAAAAAATGCCGAAGTAATTCCGTTTTTCTTTACGTCTCTTTGTGTTTTGTCTTCTCAATTTTTATTTAGTTAAAATGAAACTGTTTTTACAAGGTTTTTGCTTGTACCGCAAGAAAATATATAATTTTTTCTCCCATCTGGAATAGCACCTATCGCTAATATTATTATTAATAGTTGACATAAACTTTCAAAATTTCACAAATTAATCAATTTTTTTCCATTGTAGGTACTACTGTGATTACTGTGACACATATTTGACTCATGATTCAGTAAGTCTTTTTCGAATGTGTTTTAAAAAATTTTATATCACAGAGCTTGAGTTAATAAGTACCAGCAGCTAATATTCTTATTTTAAGAAAATTTGAACAACAGTATAAGGGTTTTTGCGTTTGGCGTACTTACTTCAGTGATAAGTATCGAATTACTGTCAGTAATTGCGGTAAATGGCGATTTTTACAATAAAAAAAAACGACGCAGAAAATAAGTAATTTTTGTATCTCAGAAAGAAATATGTTAATATGTTTATGAATTTGTCTTTAACTGTTCATATACATTTTTTTCATCGAGGGGTTTGAATTTTGATAGTATTTTCTCACTAACTTGTTTCTCGCCAAATAGCCGGTTGACTGTTCGCCATGTTAGGCCTAATATGCTACATTAGATCGATGTAAACAAACGATGTTAAAATGTAAACAAAAAGATCCAAAAACGTCACTTTTCCGGAAAGCAGACTTTCCGAAATTTATTTTGACTGATTTCTTCTGAATATGTTTACATTTATAAAAAATCCGAAGATAGGAATTACAGAATAATTCAAATTTTAATAACAAATAAAAATAATTCCTAATTACTTTCAATTGTAAAAACTTATTCTGGAAATGGAACAGAAAATTAGTTATTTTAACTACTGTCAATATTAAAAATATATTCAGATGATATATAATGAAAACTTAACAGAAATAATTATTTTAACTTTTTTATTGAAGAAATTTATGTAATGTCTTATAAAAATATATTCATACAACAAATTTTGCCAAAAAATCTATAACAATTTCAATATAGGTATATATATTTTTTTAATATAACTTTTTGAGTAAGATATGACTAAAGTTATCACAGAATCTCATAAGAATTCTAATGAAAACAAATAATATAAGTAGTATTTTTATGTCTTAAAAACCATGTCCCTGTAATTTAATCATACCATACAGATATTTATTGCTTGAACAATAGTTTTTAATATCCCAAGCTCTTTTTATTTATATCTTTACTGTGCTATCTTTGGTTGAATTTTAGAAAGTGATCATTTCGGGGCCTTCCATTTCAAGTTTTAGTTGTTCACCCGATGAAGGATTTCATTTTTTTAAATACGAATCGCTGAAGCCAAAAAGGGAATATCATCTTGTCCTGCAAGACAAAAAATAGATTGAGATTACAGTATTCCAATGAAAAATTCATTTTTGTCACTCTTTCATGAATTTGGTAGAAAAGTTACTTACAAATTAACTCCTTTTCAAACAAAGCCACTGACAGGTGTTGAAAGGTTAAGAATATACTATATTAAAATTATCTGTGGACAAAAAAACTGAATTTAAAGTAAAAAAAATTATTTATATTATGTGGTTCAGATTGTTTTGAACACACGCACATGATAAAACCAGACTTAATTATAAATTAAATTGAAAAGTAAAAATTTAATTATAATATTAAAAGTGACTGTATTTCAAAAACTTTTAAAGTATTCCAAGAAATTAATCAGCATACATAAAATTCGTCCAATCCATCTCCCTAACTAATTCGAAAAATGTATTGAAAACATAAATTTCCTTCTCCTCACAAGAAGCCAGAAACAAAAATTCAGCTAAATAAAATTTGAAATGGCATTTTCTATTGTATGTAGGCCAAGAAGCCTTAATATAATGTCACACCTCAATGGTATTAATGTGGCATTGCGTTTCTGGGTCAAGAAAGTATGAGTGGTTGACCTTCAAATGTTCATAGTCTTCATCTGCTAAACAATCATACAATTTCCAAGAACCTAAATGGATAGTGGTTCCAGGCTTAATCCACTCTTTGATAAGACTCGAGAGTTTCTTTCGTTCTATCATGAACAGCAACAAGAAATAATTTTCCTGGGCCTCTTTCTATACCTCCAAATACCCACTGACATTCTACTTGATGGCCTCTGTTATATTTCTTTTTTCCAAATTTGGATTCATCTATCTCAATTATTTTTCCTGCACCTTCTCTTGTCTCAGATGTTTCCTCAATATAATCCACTATAATTTCATTTATTAACTTTCTCCAGTCAGCCATCGTACTAGATGAGAATGAATATTCAGATATAATATCCTTTGTTGCATATCTCTTAATGAGATAGGCCATAAAAAATATCTCGCCAATTGTTAATTTACTAAAGTTGAACCGAGATCCAAACCTAATAGATTTCTGGGAACCATACTCCTTATTTATCCTACTCTACATATCCAAACAGGACCATCATTAATATCTTTGGATCTTAGTTCCATTGGAGTATTGCATTTTGCACAATTTAAGTCTTTTTTTTTTTTTTTTACTAAACCCACTTTTCTTAAAAACTCTTGCAGCAGCTCAGGGGTTTTACATAACTTGTATACAAAAGTTATCTTTGCAATTCCTGGTTCTCCCATTAGAGCTCCACCTTTTCTACGGCTGGAATAGGCTCTTGGGACTGATGCCTTTGGCCATACAATTTGATGATAATCCTTGATCAATTGAGCCATAGGAATACTGTTAACAGAATTCATTTCTAATAATAAGAATAAGAATTTAAGTTAGAATAAGATGCCTAAGAATTTTATATTCTATACTTATGAATTCTAATTAAGAAATTTAAAAGAATAAAAGCCTAAGAATTTAAGAGAATAAGAGGCCTAAGAATTTAAATTATTTTCTAATGATTATTTAAATAAAAATTAATTTATATTTTATATAAATATTTAAATAAGGAAATATATAAGTAATAATAAGAATAAAGGGGATGGAATAATACAACCTGCTTTTCTCCAACAGAATTTTTGAATCTTCATGAAGACACTATCAGCTCCAATTCATGCATAGAAATGGTTAAAATTTTCTAAACATGTGGAAAATCATATGGGGGTGTGTAATGTTGTCAGGTTTGAAGAAATGCTGGATTTTTTTTATTAATTTAATTGCACTGAATTGATTAATATGATTAGATAAACTAATTAACTAATATGATTAGAATTATAACTATATTAGTTAATTAGATTAACTAATATAATTAGAATTAATTAATCTAAAAATCGAAAAAAATTATATCGAGAAAATCTAGGTTTACCATAAATAACGTAGCAAGTATCAGAAATGTTAGGTCACCACTAAAAAACAATTGCCTGATATGGCAAAAAAAAACCGAAGGTTGGCAGTCGGGTATATACTGAAAATGGGCCGCAAAATTGATTTCTCTCCCTTTTAAATAAAAACTATTTAAAAGGGAGAGAAACATTTATATCCCCTCTTCCCATTCATATTTGAATTACTCATTATGTAAAATATTTATTCAGTGACTTTAAACAAATCATTTCTAGAAAAATATTGAATCATGCTTACACTGTAATGTTTTTTTTTATATTCTTGTCCTTATGTTTTTCTTCATAACTTTCATTTTAAAAGTAAAACTTTTTGCTTCTTATTTCTTATTGATACAGTAATTATTTATGCAATTATACTTTAATCAAGTGAATTAAATAGTTTAGTCAAGTAAAAGAATGAATATTAAAAAATGTATGTTGTTTATTTATGTTTTGAATATCTTTATTGTAATGTTGCAAATTTTATTTGTAGTACATAGTATTTAATATTTTTTCCTTTTCTTAGATTATTGAAATAAATAAGAGAATGGCTGTAGAGATAAAGTGTAATAAAAATGTAAACTTTTTGATAATTAGTTTTAAGATATTGGTTAAGCATATTTTGTATATGTAATTGTTTATTAGAAACAATGGAAATAAGCTAAAAATGCTAAATTATTATCTCTGATTTAAGATTTTTAGGAAAAGAACATAATGTTGGAGTATTTTAAAACGTTTTTCTGAATTTCACTTGGTGTGAGTGTGTGTGTCATCAAATTTTCGATCGTTAATTTAACCAACTTCCCATCAAGCTAGAGCTTTGAAATTTTGGGAATCGTTCGTACTCGCCTAACAATGCAATATTTAGACATTTGCGACAAGTGTTAACTAACATTTCAATAACTTTAATAAGTCAAAATATTCTTTCTTCTCGGCGCTTTTAGGATTGAGGAAAAAATTTCTTCCCCCCCCCCGGGAACACCACACGAGGTATCGTAAACTCACAAAGGGGAGATAGTAAGGGTTGCTGACTTTCAGTCAGTAATCATTTGCAAGAAAGAAAGATTCCAATATTTGGTGCCGTGTCTTATCACAATAATTTTTTCTGAATTCTGGTTCCCAATTTTTTTTAATAGAACGACTTACAAACTTTCAAATGCATGCTTTGATTTTATGAGTATTATGAATTTTTTAATACACTCACAAATGTCTCTTTTTAAGTAAATTTTAAAGTTAAAAATAACTAACAGTTTTAACTAATATTTCAATAATTTTCTTCAATAAACTTTGCCACCATATAAAAACGTTGTTTTTAAAAATGTTGGTTTTTATATCAAATTATTTATATGTATCAAGATAGTATTATGGATAACTGAATTTAATTTAAAATTTACATTTAAAAAAAGCTATGAAATCCAATATCAAGTATTATTGATAATCTTAGTTCACTAATTTGATAGCAATTAAATTAATTTTCAAATTTCATTACAATGTAAATAGGAGGGAAATTAATTAAGAGAAGGAAAATTACATACAATTTATTCCTCCTTAAATCTGTTCTTTTTATGAATTGCTATTATAAATATTTTTGAAATAAATTTCATATTTTAAATTACCATAAATACATGAAAGAAGAATGAAAGTATAACTAAAATAAGACAATTCAATATTTTAATGTTCAATTAGTTGGAAAGGGAACAAATGGAACTTAAGGGAAAAGTTTTTGTTTATCATTTAGTTGCTATTTTTTAAAAAATATACTTTTCAAAAGAAGGCAGTTGTGAAAAATGTCTGAATTTATTTTATCATTCCATAACATTTTATTTAATTATACTTCTAAACTATGACAGAGTATAACACCCATGGTTGCTTAGCTCGCATAGTGAGAGTCAGCAGAGAAAAGAGACTGTTAGATCATGCCAACTACTTTTATACCAGGGAAGAAAACAGGAGTTCCCTGAATTTTGTTACGTCAGCAATAAAAAGGGTTTGGGGAGGTTACCATAATTAGTGTGAATCTAAAGAGGGAATCAGTATTTTTAACATTGGAAGAAAAGGTTTGGCATTAAGAAACTTAATAAAAAGATGATAAATTGATTCATATATGAGGGCTACTTGGTACTTTTCCATTTTACTGGCACAGGTGATAAAGGCACCAACCAACTCCATAAGGAATATCACCTCTGGTAACCTTTTACCACCACATTTTCAAAACCAGATTTGTCCAGAAGAGAATAAGAATTTGTCAGATTTTTTCAAGCTAGAGGCTTTGTACCAAAAATTGCTACTTGTAATAATAATCCTAAAAGGAAATTGTATTTTGGAGTCTAAATTCAGTGGCGCTGCAATCTTTCAACTTGTCACAGTAAAAGAAGTATCCAGAAAGGCACATGGTTTGGTTCATCAAAATTGACTTTCTTGGAAGTGTCTGAGGTTTATTTATGGTTGAAGCAAAGAATTAACTTCAATTAAATGGTGTGAAAAGCAGTTGGAAATCTGTCACTGAGCAGTTGTGGACTGGATTAACTATATACATGAGGTTTGTGGGGTTATTACTTAAATGTCAACAACAGAAAATAAGAGGACCTGGTATTATTGTTAGTTCGTCAACAAATGAGTCATCAATACAGAAAAACTTTCATGAGTAACAATGCACAGCCGCACACTACAACAAAGACACTCCTATAGCATTTTCATTAAGGCATGTTTGATCGTCCACCATATAGCACGGACTTGGCTGCATCTGATTTTTATCTTTTTGCTCACAGGAAATGATGGCTTGGAAAGCAGAAGTTTGGCTAAGGCTGTGCTGCAGACCAGCATTGAGAATTTGCTGAACGACAAGGGTATTGGAAAGTTGGTACTTTACTACAACAAATGTCTGAGTTGTAGTGATGATTATGAAAAAAGTAACTGGAAGGCATATCTAAATGTTTCAAATAAAACAGTTTCGATTTTCACTGTAGTGTTTTTTTCACAACTGACCTTGAAAAAATTCCTTTTTGCACTTATATATATGACTAATGGTTTTAATATATACATTACTAAAGCTGTTAAAATCTGGCAAAATATTTTACAAAATACTATAGATGATTTTGATAATATTTTTATTAAAAACAGTTATGAAATTATGATAAATATTTACTCACTAATAATTATGACTTTTAAGATTTGATCTATAGATTATAGAGGATTTAATGAATGTGAGTGTGTATGGTTAGTAAATTATATTTTTTATAATGATAAAAAATATAAAGAGTATACAACAGAGTGAACTTATTAGTAATAGTCTTGCTATTATTTACATTTTTTTGAACGTAATTTTTTAGACAATAAATTAATTTTGTTTAGATATATAGATGACCTTATAATTTTTCCAAATAAGTTCAAACAATAAATTAGTTTTGATCCGATTCAAATAAGAAGGATAAAATTATACATATATAAATCCAGTTTAAACTCTGGGTTTTTTTTTTTTTTTTTAGTTTTATTCTTACTGTTATTAGATTGAATTATTTTTATGCTTTTATAGAATTTAAAGCAGATGTTAAACCATATTAATAATGTTTAGAAATGTTTAAAATCACAACTATGAAAAGCCATTTCTGTGTGTTATTTTTTTGTATTACAAAACTAGTATTAAAATGCTTATATGATGAACAAAATATTTTGTATATTTATGGAATATTATTTTTAAAAATGGTACCTAAATGCAATTATATCTGAAAAATCTTATCCATATTCAACTCAAAGGGGATGAAAAAATTTTTGACCAAAAAAAAAAAAAACATTTATAGTTCAAATGAAATGATTAAAATATTTTTAAGCACATAAAAATCCAAAGCTTTACAAATATTTTTTAAAACATAAATGTCACAGAAAGAGTCTTGAATTCGATATTTTATTTTCTCCCTCGTGTCCTGGATTGATACAACAACATAAAAATGATCTAAATACAACTTTCATCAAAAACATCTACAAATAGCCACTCACCGGTAGCTAAATTGTACAAATAAAAGATAATATAATAAGGTTTCATTTTCAACCTTCATCCACCTTTTGTATTGGAGGGTTATAAATAACAATACAAAACTAATATATATATTTAAACAGTTTTTTCATAAGCATATTAACTAAACTAAATTACTAATATGTTAGATGAAATTAGAGTTCAATTATTTATAAATCAAGTCTCTTTGGTGGTATAATGTGTCGCCCAACGCATGTTCGTTGAACATTTTCCAGCCTGATTTTAGCTGGGTTTTTTTTCTAAAGTTGGCAATTAAGGAACATCATTCAAAAATTTTTTAAACTCCAAGGGTCTTAACCATATTAGAAGCTTCAGTTGAATTTGGTTCTAAAGGATAAATCTTTTGAATTGATCTGATGATTTGTCCATTTGCAACTCGTTCAATGCCATCCTTTCCTGGAAATAATTCCATTACATGACCCATTGGCAAGTGTATTCTCTTCTGATTGTTGGACCCAACAGTAACATATCCTACATTTACTGATTTTCCCTTTGAAGAGACTTTGGTATTCCCTATAAGTTCACTAAGATATTCCTTTTGAAATCGTTGGTGTAAATTATCTCTTAAACTTTGGATATATCGTATTTTCTTCAGCAGATGTATTGAATCAACAATATCCAAGTCTATTGTATCATTTCCTTTGATGTCTCAAATGAAATGAGATGGAGTAATGGGTTTCTGCTCATTTGAATCCTCTGATAAATGAGTTAGAAGCTGTCCATTTACTGCACTTTCATACTTGCAAAGCAAAGTAAGCATTTCTTTTGGAGTTACACACGATTTTCGTAGGCATTTCCTTTTTAAGTTCTTTTACATTACAAACCATCCTCTCCCACCACCACTGTCCCATGGAGCTGTAGGAGGAATAAATTGCCATTTGATTTACTGCAAACCACATGGCTGTGTTAGCCTAGTTGTCATGGTCTCGAATTCGTGGTGGGCTGTTTTCGTTCAGTCGCGGTTTTGAGCCTTGGCTGTTAAAGACTCGCTGTGTAGCCGGGGCTGATGCCCATTAAATTTGTCAGGGTCCAAAGTCCTTTCAGTGGCGTGATGTGGAGGTTAGGAGAGGAGGTGCCACAGCTCAGATGTTGTCCTTGTCACTTGACTGAGTTTCAAAATTACGAGGTTCATCGCCAATAGCCCTCATGTTGCTTCCATTGCGACATTAATAAAAACTTAACTAAAAATTTTTGCCAACTCATTGCCATAATATACTCTCCCAATCAAGAGTCTAGAGAGATCGTGGAGTTCCTATGAAGTTAGTGCCAATATCTGTGTATATTACAGAACATTGTGGTCTTCTCATAAAAATCTTCTCATTGCCTGCATAAAGGCCTCTTCTGAAAGGGACATTACAAGTTCCAGGTATATGGCCCTGTACACAGCACAGATAAAAAAAACTATCCAAGCCTTTACCTTGTCTCTAAGATAGACAGGTCCAGCAAAATCAACACCCATAACTTGAAATACAGCAACATGTTTGATTCGATCGCTAGGTAATGGTGCAATTTCTTGAATTATTTGATTAGCAGATTGACATTTGCGTGGCATTCACTTAAGAATTTCTTCTCTGACTATTCTTTGGCCCTGATGAATCCAATATCGTTCTCGTAATTGGGTTAGTATTGCCTGTACTCCACTATGTTTCATCATTTCATAAAAATGTTTTATCATTCACTGGACAATAGGGTGGTTTGGAAGAACTATTGATTGCTGAAACTCATCTGCATCACCACCCAAAACGAGTCTAGTTTCGACCTTTAAAATTTCATCTTCTTTAAAAAATTGAATTGTTTGGGAATATTTATCCCTCATTTTAATTTGCCATTCTGATTGTATTAATCAGAAAAGCACTCTTTCCGCTTTTTCTAACTCATCGCTTGTAAGTACACTCGTTATTCTTAAAAATCTTTTTCTAGATTTTGTTACAAAATCCCAGCTGTCATACGTACAATCTTTGAATACTTTGAGAAAGACAAAAATCTCTCTTCTACTTTCTCATTTGACAGTCGAAAATTTGTATTAGCAATCACAGTTTTCTTGTCTTTCTAAAAGTGTTTTGTCTGAGGGTGTAATCTTGGTAGATGGCCAAAATTTCTCATCTTCTTGTAACCATGTTGGTCCTTCACTCTATTGGCTTTCCAGAAGTTGTGACTAGCTACAAGAACGTGATGGTAAATCGGCAGGATTAATTTCCCCTGGTACATGTTTCTAATTCTGCACATCTGTTAGTATTCTCACTTCCTTAACCCTATTTCCTATAAAAGTGTTCCATGGTTCATTATTCACTATCCAGTTTAATACTGTCATGGAATCTGTCCAGTAGTATGTGTTCAATTGTAACTTCAAAGCTTCAAGAATGGTTGTTCCTTGTCAGGCTTCAATAACAGCTCCTAAAAGCTCTAGGCGTGGTATTGTAGGCCTTTGTTTAGGTGCTAATCTAGCCTTGGCTGTCACCAGTTGAATAGATACACCTGTCTCATCTTCACAACTTAAATATATACAGCAGGGATATGCAAACTGGCATTTTCAGGTTTTCCCTTAAACATTCTCCGTGGAATAGTACATTTATCAATTAAATCAGTTTTAGCTCATTTGTTGTAATATTGTTGAAGTTCCAAAGTTAATTCCTGGTCCCAACTTATCTTACAGCGCCATGCTTCCTAGAGAAGTAATTTAGGCAATAGCATTGTCGGAGAATTAAACCTAATGGGATTATAAACACTATTGATAATAGAAAGCAGTTTTCTTTTTATTAAAAGTTCTGTTTCATTCTTTAGACCAGTGGAGTGAACACTATAAAGGTCATCAGTATGCACATTCCTTTTTAACTCATAACGCCTTTGATCATCTACGTTTTGAATTCCACTAATTGCCCAACATTATAATTCAAAGCATCCTTCTTTCATTATATGTTGTGCTTGAGTTTTTAATTCTATCAACTGACTTTCATCCTCAGTACTGGTAACTAAATTATCAACATAAAAGCCCTTTTTTAATTTGTGGACAGTACTTTGTTAGTTTTCGCTCTGAAATTTCTCTGGATTAAGACGATGAATAATGGTAGCATTTAAAAGAAACATACTCGATGACACTCCAAAAACTACTTGACAATGTCTATAAAACTTCAGTTTTGTACATTCTCTGTTTTCCCGCCATAAAAATTTTAATACATTTCGATCTTCTGGAGTTACACTTAACTAAAGAAAAGCTTGCTTGATATCAGCTGTAACTCCAATGCTACCAAGACGAAATTTGTTCGGAAGATGAGGAATCTGTTAGATTAAACTTGGTGTCACACTAAGACACTCATTTAATGATGCATATCCAGGTTGCTTAAATGAAGCATTGAAAACTGGACGAATCTTGGTTGTTGCACTTGAAAGTTTTACAACCAAATGATGTGGAAGATAAAGACTTAACTCGGAAAATTCATTGCCAGGAACAGTATCTATTATACCATCCTTCTGCCATTGAGGGAATAAAGTATCATAAGAATCAAAGATATTTTCTTTATTAAGTCGTTTTGTAATGGAACAGAGTCTTATTCAGCTTTATCGTAATCATCATAGAGTGGAGGATGCCCAGCTAACCTAGGTAATGCTACTTTGTATCATTGATCTTTATTTACTTTAATGCTTTCTTGAAAGGGAGTTAGTTTCTTCTTCCAGGATTCTTGTAGATTTTCTCTCTATAGGATCGGGCATACCAAGGGAATCTAGATCCCACTTATCTGGTATAGTAAAATTCTGCAAATTCAGTGATACCATAGTTGCTGATGTATTTTTCTTTTGAGAACCTAAAACATACCATCCAAGCTTAGTTTCAATAGCTGAAATGCCAGACTTTGAAACTTCAATAAGGCTTGTTAAAATTTTCCCACGAACGTCAGCACCAAGTAACAGTCTTATCAGTAGATTCTCTTCACCAATATGTCAACTCTATTCCATGTAATTTAAGTTCATTAATCAAATTTTGGTTCCTTACTCTGGGTAGTGTTGTACAAATTTTGTCTTAATCTAAAGTTTGCCTTCCACCAAACAATCCTTGAGATAATATATCTTTTCCTGAAGGAATATTCAATTCTGCAACTAGGATTTTCTTGATGATGTAAGACCTATAGAATCCATCATCTAATAAAGCTCTGGCAGACCGAGTTTTCCCTTTATTTCATATATGCACCATCAGTGTCTTTAAATAGATGTTCCCTGGAATAGATTGTTGGGTAAATAAGGCTGCAGTTTCCTTAGTATTCGAAGATTCTTTAAAAGAGGTACTCATATTTTTGAGGAGTTCTGGACATAAAATAACACAATGCCTCTTTTCACAAATGAGGCAATGTACACTATTACGACAGTTTTTTGCCATATGTCAAGGCTTCGAACAAACTAGACAGCATTGTTTTCGTATAACAGCTGCTTTTCTTTCTTGTGTCATAGCTACAGCTTTTCTACAATCCTGACTGTCATGATTAAGATCGCAGAATAAACAATAAACTTTCACTGAGAAATTCTCTATTGAAGAAGTAAGAACAGATACTGCAGGATTTTGAATAGCAGATGGCTGAATCGATTTAATTTTAATTTTCACCTGCAGTCCAAAACCATCTTCAGCTAAGGCTTGATGCTCGTCCCCTTCAACCTCATTTCCCAGAAAGTTCATTAACTCTTCAAATAATTTTTCTTTGGACGGATATTGTGTATTGTCCAGTATTATCGATTAAGCGATATCTGTCCCAAGCCTTCAGAATTTCAATTGGGAGACAAGAGTCGGTAACAGGATGTAACATAACAGCATAGTTTTCTGTTGTAACCCCCAATGTCTCAAATTCCTAGTTGTGATCCTAAAGTGAAGCAAGTTTAGTATTTGAGCAATTATTTACAAATGTTAAAAGATCTTGTTTGTACACTTTGATTAATAAATCATCTCTACCATATCTCTCGCTTTGCTCTTTAATTTCAATGAAAATAAGAGATATTGAAATTTGTCTTTTCTTATTCATGTATCTTCATGGATGCGAGAAAACTGTCCCCAAAATGCGACCCAATTATATAGCATTAATTCGTACACCTTTAAATCCAGTTTCAGTATAGTCAAATTATCAGTGTTGTAGCAGAATTATTTTTTAAATCACTATTGTCAATTCGGCAACACTTACCATAATTAGTTTTAATTTCAATAAATCTATCTCTATATTATTCAATAACATCATGTTAATCTTTAGAATATTCAGGAAATAATGACAGTTCATAGTCTATCTTAAATAATCTGTCAGCTATATTAAATAAAACATTTATATCCTTACCACTTTCAGGCGTAGGTAATACAGTCTTGTATTCTTTGCATGCATTCGTAAGCAGGTGCTGTGGATTTGTTTGATCTGCCTTTAGCTTTTCTCCTGTGATTTTAGTATCCTCTATCATAATACGTTATATCCTACTGGCTGCACCAATTGGTTATAATGTAGAAAAATACATATAAAAATACTTATTACATTGCTTAATAACTCTAATATAGATAGATACCAACAGCATAAAAACCATCAAAATACTATTTATTTCTAGTACAATAACACTATTGCCACTCTCTGGTATCTAAATTTTACAAATCAAAGATGATATAATAAGTTTCATTTTCAGCATCCCGGTATCCTTAAAACTGTATGATCTTTAATCAGAAGTGAGTTGTCATTTTATACCAGAAATTCACGTTAAGTGATTTGTAATGAAGAAGCCTGCTGTTGCTATTCAGTTAGCTAATGAGATGCATAAATTTATCTATTTTCTAGTTGGACTCATCCCAATAAATTTTAATTATGTGGGTAGAATGAAAATTTTATATTATTCAAAAATTTTGTTATGTATTGCATTTTTATTCTATTATTCTAATCAGCCTGATTGGCAGAAGTGTCAGTTGTGCAAGGAAGTTAATTATATACTAATACCATAAGAGAATAATAACCAAGAGTATAAAATGTGTTCCAGTATTACTTGTTTATGGATAATATCAAAATAGGAATTTAAAACATACTTCATTTTTAATTGAAGCATGCAATAAATATGTGTTAATTTGTTGTTGAATAGGAAAATTGATCAATTTGTATTAATGTTAATGAAGGGAATTTTCTTTGGAAAATTTAAAATGATTCAGAGAGCTGTGCTTTATTGTGCTAAATGCTGTAGATTCTAGATCCCTGCTCTAAACTGTATATTGCAAGCTTTTTACTGAACTTTGTGCTCACTAAGCTACATTTTCCTTATGCACATAAAAACTGTCCTGTAAGTCATTGATTAAATGTTTTAAATTCAATTTCATTCTATTTTGAGCAATGAAAATTTGAAGTATAAGTTAGTGTGAGCTGTTTTAATTTAATTATCCCAGAATACTTTGTACTTGTATTTAAAAATGTGATTTATTTGTAGCCATCTGTCAGAAAAACCCATTGCAATGGACGAAGACATAAAGACAATGTAAAGTTTTACTACCAATTATGGATGGAGAATCAAGCTCAAAATCTCATTGATGCCACAAGTTTGTTGTTCTATGTTCTTTTAGGGAATAAGAATTCTAATAATCAAATAATTTCTGTATTTGACACAAAACAGATAAATTCTTTCAAACTGGAAAAGAGCACCATTTTATTTTACTTTAGTTTCAGTTTTAAAGAAGTATTTGGGACTTTCCTACATCATAGATGTTATTTTGTTTTTACTTCTTCTTTTTTTTTTTTTTTTTTGTCTCTTTTACAACCCTCAGGTTTGCATAATATTTTTCAGTGAATCACTCAGTAGCTCTACCTGTTGTGATGTCTAAACATGTCATAATATTTTTGAGCTATCCTTTTAAAAGCAAAATATTTAATGAGATGATTACATTATATTTTCATGAAACAGTTTTTATATGTGTATCATCATTTGAGAAATTAAATGTTTCAAAGTATGAAAAGAATGTCTGTTGATAAGAGGATGGAGTAGCTGTTGGGTGAATTTCCAATGACTTACATTTAGTTGCCTTTTTGATAAAATTTCTAATAACTTTTCAAGCTTGCTTCTCAATTTAGCTAATGATTATCAAATTTGCTTGAGCTTTTGTATGGTTTGTATTTTGTTTTCATAAACCTATTTCACACACCTCCAAAATAAGTAATTACTAGATGTGAGGTCATATGATTTTTCTAGTCAACATGTGACATTCTCAGACAGAGAAATTTTTGTGAAGCAAAACCAATCATTTTCATTAATTTATAAATTTGAACTACCGAGATCATGAATTGTAAGATCTGTACCTTCAATCAAAGAACAAGATATTGGTTCATAATTTTAAAAAATTGACCAACATAAGTAAGTTGAATTTTGTATTTAGCATTATTGCATTTAGTTTTTCATACTTAAAATATATTCAATATTATATGTAGTCAAAGTACATTAAATTTTTGTATATAATAAATTTGAACAGTTTTAATTCTAGATCTAAAAGAAAGCATTGTTTCATACAAAGGCACAATTTTGGTCAGCAGTGAACAGTTTTGATACAACTATAGTTGTCCACAAATTAATTTCCCCCCATACCCTTATTAATTATGAAAACAAAAACTTACTTTAGGTGGGCAAGGCAAGGTACCTTGCAAAACTTCTCTAGATTATCATTGAATTAAAAGGAATACATTTATAGTTATGGTTCTTAAAGGAAAAGGGGGAAAGTAAATCCTTGTATGTTTTTTAATTTTACTTGTACAAGTTAGAGAAAGTCTCCTTTCAGCTCTAAGAATTTACCATTTTCTCATAGTAGACAAATTTTACTATATTAAGTGCTTAACATTCATGTCCAATGAATTTTTTTTTTTTTATCTTTAAAGGTATCTGTTCTGTTCAATATTTTTATGGTACATATTTTTAGTTTCTTTAGACATGCCTTTAATTTGAACAACTTCTATATAAGAAAAAGGTTTTCATCTCATAGTAAACAGTATCTTGAGTTTAACATATGACCATCATGAACTGCAGAAAAATAATTTATTAATACAATACAATAAGTAATTGAGTCTTCACTCTATCATAGTATAGAATGAATTCTAGTTGTGAATACGGAGGTAATGATAAACTAATATTGTTTATTAGTATTCAAGTGTGCAACTTATGTCTTTCAAAAATTGTATAGCTTTTGATTGTATATAGTATATTATGGAACATATTCTTGGATTTGAAAATGAAGTTTATTTTAAGGAGTGGTTAAAAATGGTTTTTCTGTATTTGGGCATTTGACATTAATGCATTGTTTCAAATATTTTAGATTATTTTTTTAAAAATATTTTTTTCCTTATAGCTGCTGCATTTATAGCTGGGAAAATACCATCAGCACAATATTCTAATGCTGCTAAACCAGCAGGTGGTGTTATGATTCCACCTCCTCCAAACCTGCAAGGTATAATTACATATTTATGCATTATTGTTAAATTTTAGGTACTTTTTTTCTAATGGCCTTAATTTAATTGTATTCTGCATAAAAAATAATTAAATTGCTTTTAGTGAGCTTTTTTTATAATAGATGTATTATTTTTGAATGTATGTATGATTAAAACTTTTTTAGATGTTATGTGTAATAGGTTTCTTCCTAGGTCTAAAAATGCGTTGTACGTATGTAAAATAAAATATGTATGTAATGATAAATCAGTTTTTCTTTCTTTTTATTCCAATTTCTTAACACAATCTTTTTTCTTTTGATTTTATAAACACTGAATTCCTTTTTGGAGTAGCGTGTTTTATACTTCATCTAAAAAAAAAACTAATTTTTTCCTAACTAAACAAAATTTTTACAGGGAACCCCCATCTCCATATCTGCTATACAAGCTGCCAGCCCAGGCACTGTCCTTTGTCATGATTTGTACAATATCAATTGGTCAAAATTATAATCATTTATTGTACTCATTATTTAATTAATAACAATGACTGCCTCTTCAAGTCAACAACAACAATAACATTGACAAGATGTTACATATATTAAAAATAGACTAGATTTTGTTTGAAAAAGGATGACATTTGTTGGGAAAAACTATTTTCATTTGTAAATTTTAAAAAATATGAATAATAAACAATTTTTATGTGATATTTGGGTGTATTTAACTATTAAAAGGGAACTTTTATCTAAGAAGGGGCAGATGGGATGTAATATCAAAGGGCAATCATAGCATAATATATATGTTCAATGTGCTGAGTCTCCCATGAAATTCTTATTGAATTATACCTGCAATATGTGGAAACATTTTTGTCTAGGTATTTAAAAAAAATTTCTTTCAAAGAGGATTTTTATTTACTTTATAATGAACTATTGCTTAATGTATACTCTGTTATAATTTTAATACATAATGTAATTGAAATATATATAGTAAAAATGGTAATTGTTTTCATTGTAGGAAAAAAAACTTATTCTTTCAGAGTTAATGTGTTATTTAAATATCTGTCACTTGAAATTGAGTTTGTTCCTTGATACAATGGAATTGAGTAACCTGATTGTGAAATATTTGGTCGATTGTACCAAAGGTGATTAGATGTAAAGAAGTGTTATAGAGAATGAAATCCGAATTTTTGAGGCTTTTTTCAATTATTAATACAATATTATATGACAGTTTCAGGAATGTGTTTCTAGTTTATTCCATCTTCATCACTTAACTACTATCCAGAATTGAGATTCACTGTCAATATTCATTTTTGTAACTTGCACTATGTTAACCTTCTTTGCATGATGATGGAAATTTTCATCTAAACATTTAGTAAACAAAAAATTGTTCTCAAAACAGGTGTACTGTAAATTGGTTGTTGCTGGCAACTTGAATATTTTTTATTACAAATCTAAAATTTTTTTACTAATAAAAGCGATGAGGGGATAATGATACAAAGGTGTATATATATATATATATTTCATATTGAGCTTAACATGTAAATTTGCATGATAATGGATATTTTCATCATACTGTTTAATTATTTTATAGTATACTAGGATTTTTTTAAACATTTTTCCTTTAATCTAGATCATGAATTATATCACCCTGATTTATTTTGCAAAAAAAAAAAGAAGAAAAATCGTGCTGAATGAAAGTGCTGTGTATAACTAGGAATGTTTTTTTAGTTTGATTTCAAAGTTTTCATGTTAGCGTCCAATACCAATAGAGTTAACTCTTGTTTTCTTATGTTTCAAAATTTTAAACTTTGTTGCTATATTTAAGATAACTGTTCATTTTGCTTAGTCATTATATAACTAACCCTTTTTCCTTAGTTTTTTTTTTTATCTCATTTTAAAAATCTACCTTTATTTAGTTATGTTTAAAATGTGTAGCTGCCTCTATGTATATTAAAATCTGTAGGCGGTTTTGGGAGTTACAAGCTACTGGAGAAATTGTTTATGATATGTCCTCTAAATTAGTTTGTTGCAGTTATGTTACTTTTAAACACTTTTTCATTGTAGCAAGAATAGTTGATCAGCAAACAGTTTCTTTCCAGTAAATTTAAAATGTATCAATAATATAAATAGTGTTACAAATGATTCTTGTAGGTGCTGAGATTATTTTTTTTCTTAATCTTTTTTTTAAAAAAAAACTGATGAAAAAACAATAAATAATTTGGTAACAAAGATTTTTATTTTTATTTATAGGTCTCCCTAGACCTGTAGCACCAGGTCAAGCAATGCCTGTTATGGGTCCTCCTATGATGACTCCTATTGCATGTCCTATGCCTGTAATGGGACCACCTGGGCCTATTCCACCTAACATGATGATGCCAGGTATATTATTTTTATTTTTTTTATATTATAGAGATAAAATTTGAAAGAAAAATTATATGTTGACTATATAAAAAACATATTCAAGTGTGTAGATTGTGATTATATGAAACTGAGAATTTAAATTCTATGATTTTGGCTATTCTTAATTCTTATTACTAATAGATAAGTAAGTTATGGATCAAAATGGCTAATTTTTCTGATATATGTTGTCAAAATTTTCTATTTTGACATTTCTTCTTTGGGAATATTTTTTCTAACTTAAGTAGCTAAGGTAGAAACGTTTTCAGGTGCATAGCAACCTATATATCAGCAGTCTTCACATATATGCTCAGATTTGCTTCAGTTGTTTAATTGAGATTAGTACAGCTACTAAAAAAATGTATGTATAATAGCTCTTCAATTTAATGCAATTTGAAAGTATTTTTTTCATTTCATTTTTTTATGCATAGGTCACAGAGAACCTATGCATAAAAATCTTGATTCAGTAATCAAAATTATTTTTAAAAATTAAAATTATGATTTTTAAATTTCTCCAATTCACACTTTATGGTGCATGTCTAACAATCACTTTGTCTTGTACTCTTAAGGAAATACATATATTTTACTGGGGTTTTTTTTCGCTGTTTTGGTTGTAAATTGCTAATCCATGTAGTTGCATGTAGCATTGTTTTCGGGAATGAAATTATAAATATATAGGCTGCGAAATATGAGTATATTGCTTAAAATATTTCTTATTTATTATCATGGATACAAAATATGTATACTTGTGTTTTCATTCCCTATAATTGGAATTGACAATTAAACGATACTTTAAATTTTTATAAATGTCGTAATGTTTTGAAGTAACTAGTACAGAATGTTGTATCATCCCGTACATGAATGATAGCTCTTAATTAATATAGATCTACTTATGTTTCATTACTGGATGATTATTTATAAAACATTCTTTTTTTCTGTCAGAAATTTGGTATTTAATAATTGTAATTACTGCAATTTATATTGTATACATATTTTATGTGAGTGTATTTATGATTATTTCCATGAATTATATATTATCACTCATAACTGTTTAGTTTTATATCAATTTGAAATGTTATGTTGAAATGTGAAGCAATTTTACTTATTTTTACTGTTAATTTAATGCTTAAACCAATAAATTGTTTGAAAATTTTTATTCATAATTTTTCTTATAATATTAATAAGACTAGAATATTAAGAACTTAATGAAAAGTTTGATATTTTCCTTTCAGTTTTGCTTGTTTTATAATTAAAAGTATTTCTATAGAATTCAAAATATGAATACAAACAAAGCATATTGTAAAATGGTACAACTGATTAAAAACAAATTGTATATCATTATGATTTACTAAAGTAAAGTTTTGTTATTTATTCACTTTACATTGTTGCAGGTATGAGGGCACCTGTTACAATGATGCCTATCACCCCCATTGCTAACCCTGTGAGAACTCCAATCATTTAACAAAATCTCATTTTGTATATTTAAAATTCATGTGACACATATTTCTAATCATTTTTATGTAATTAAATTTTATTTGAGTCATTTTGTTTTCTCTTTGTTAATAAATACTTTTCAGCTGTGAAAAAATTATACACTGCTGTTTCTAAAGAATATAGTTTCTTTGTTCTTACTGAATTCCAGATGGAATATTTGCATCCGTTGTGACGTTTTAAGGAAACAATTTTTAATTCCAATCAAATTCCCCCCTCCCCTTTCTCTACTTGCTATGCTGTACTTCAATATCACACCAAGTATGGAAATTCAGTAAATTTGTATTTAACGGAATTCCTTTAAAATTAAAGTATAAATATTTGAAAATGCCTACATTTGAAAAAAAGAAATTGTAATCTACAAATACAATCTCATTTAATATTGTTCAAACGTATTTGAAAATCATATATAATTTTAATCTCAGTTAGAACCAAATTCTATGAATCTAGGTAGAAGTTCTTAGTAGAATTCATGAAAGATTTTAGTCTTAGTCAGTTGTAGCCTAATATTAATACTTTCTTGAGTTAATAATGTCTATTACATTTTTATTTGATGCACCCCCTCCCTTTCAGAAAAAAAATGTTAGATTTTTTCATGAGATTAATTATCTATTTATCTGTGTTTACATATCTAAAATGATTATTGTAGGGAATACCTTAGTGCTATGGACCTCATTTGTATGGCAAGGCAATTTAAAAAAATTCTGCTATGTCACTAAAATGACTCGTGGTACTATTGATAAGTAAATGATGTTTCAGATATCTCATATAATCAGTGACAGCTACTTTTGTCTTATAAATAATGTATACATTTTACTCCTGAATACAAGTCTTGAATAAGAAAAGTAATGTTACAAGTTTTCATTTGGCTTAAAAATGTAATCATTGTTATTCTCTTTTATTTGTTTTTAAGTACTGACATATTGTGCAGTTTTAATTCTGCTTGACATCCTACTTATATATTTAAACTATTTGAAATATATTTTTGAGCTAATGTTATACATTTTAAAAAACTCAATATTGAAAATTTGCATACATGATAATGATGTAAAGTAATGTGTTATCTCTCATTTGTGCCATTTATTATTTGAATTTTGTAGATTTCATATCTTTGGGAAATTGTACCACTCTTCTTCCAAAAGTGAAAAGTATTCCTTTAATAGTGATGGGTCGTTTAATATGTCCAGGGCAAGGGTATCAAACTTGAACGACGAAATGGGCCAAATAGGCAAGATTTAAATTTATGTGGTCTGCAAGAAAGAGATGAATTTATTCATAGAAGAAAAAGATTCATTTCACTAAAAAATTTATTTTGAAATGTGTTGAAAGAAAAACAACCTAGAACTAACAACGATGATTTTAATGTTTTCCCCTGACACTTGCATTTCTTCTCTGCCACTTTTTTTTGTTATTATTATTTTGGAAGGAATTTTTTGTTTACAGTTGTTACTTTCAAAACTGACTCAAGGTGATTGTCAGAAATTCTAAATATGATAGGAGACATTTCTTTTCATAAGTGAAGATTACTTCTCACACTGATAAATACTTCAAACGTAGAAATAATCTATCTTGCGAATTTTCAAGTTTTTTCAAGACCTAGTTGGTAAATATTGTAAAATTCTGGTTTGCCAACTCACCGTATTTTGCCTTTAATTCTCAATTATTTTTTTTTTCATTGCATTAAGTATTGATCCTATGTTGAATAAATTGAAGAGAGTAAAGAGAACTTATTTTCGAATAATTGAGAATCAGCAGATCTTGTTTGAAATTCATATCTATGTATATGACATATTTTTTAAACAATGTGACTTCACCAGAAGTTATTGGTGCAGCATAGCCTGCTTTGGCTCTTGCGCCATTAAAATCGACAGTCACTCACTCACCAGAAGTTATTTTCTTTGTTTTGCATGTTGTAAAGGGCTTTAAATTTTCATATTTTAACCTCATTCTCCATAGATTTAGCCTACATTTGAATACTTTAACTTGATCACACTTGTTTGTTATGATGCAATATTTTCCTTGTAGTTATAGATTTAAAATGTTAGCAGTTTGTTTTATTGACCATGGATGATAAATCTTGTAACCATGTTGAATTAAAAATATAGACTTGTTTGTATCTTTATTTTTACTTACTAGGAACTGACATATTTCTTTCAAATACCAGAATTTAAGAACCTTGGAGCAGGATAGCTAATGTATCTCTTAAGTGTGATTGACTGGAATTATTAGTGTTATATTCTCTCACGAATGCAGAGAACTGCTGCTGATTTAAACCTCAAGATTTTATGAAATTAATGGTTTTTTGGGAGCCACAACATGTTCCGTGTTCATCACATTTGCACATATTTCTTGATGTATAATGCTATGTGAATGATAAATCTTAAATCCACCATAAATTTCATTTTTTTAAATCAGTAATGCTATGAAATCACTGTTATTTTCAATTGTAAAAAGAGCTACAATTGTTGCTATAGAAATTAATTCTGATAGTAGATTATATTTTTGCAGTAGGACAAAAACACAAATACATTTTGTTTTGTGATAGATACCCTATCAATCCTTCTCTATTTTCAACCCCCTGTCTTGTCAACCAATTTTTGTACTTTCTTCAATTTTTTCACCTCTAGACTACAGTTAAATCTTGTTTAACGCAGCATAGCCACATCTGGCTCTTGCACCAATAACCTTTACATTCACTCGCTTGCTGTCCTGTGTTAATGTTTAACATTGGTACTAGCTTTATCAATTTGTCAAAAATATTGAGGTCCATCTTATGTAAGTAAAAATACAGTTAATTTAGCTATATTCCCAATATTCATACTCGCATCACAGGCAATGGAAAAAACTTTGAGACTAGATGATTTTGCTTTTATGTGATATTTTAAATTGTTGGCCAAATCAGTAACTATCTGCAACTGTATTTCTAGGTAAAGGTATAGCTTGAAGGCAATGTCTCATTTCTTGGATCAAAAAAAATTTGTGGCTTTAGTTAGACATTCCTTTATAAATACTCCATCAGTAAAAGGTTTCAAGTGTTAAGTTGTTAACTCTGGCAAGATATATAGCTTGCATGCACCACCACTTCACTTCCTTGGGTATCATTGTCCTATATTTTTCATTCTTCAGTTTTAAACCTATCTGACTTGGGACAACCCCCCCCCCCATTCATAACTTACATGCTTTTTTAAAAGACATTAGCCTTTTACACAAGATTTGAAGTTTTAACTTTTTTATCTTTTTTTTATCACCTTGTGTTTGTTTCATATTTTTAAAAAATTTTTATTCTGATTAATTTTAACAAATGTTTGGCACAGCATAGCCTACTTTGGCTCTTACGTCATAAAACCTCACAGTCACCCATTTCCTTGGGTTATTTTAGGAAACATATAAACTGTTTTTTCATGAAACTATCTAGAGCTCTTTGAATTTTTCTCCTCTCACATTAATCCATTATAGTAGACATTTATTGATTTATTTTCTTAATCACTAATGTTGTACATTTTTGGTACAGTAATGGCATAATGACATATCATGCTGATTATTCTATTACTTATTTCACAATAAAGTCTTGTTCCAAATTTCTTTGAAAATTTCGTTTATTGTCTGCAATATTTTGTTTATTTGTTCTACCACTTGGTTTTCATAAGGACATGCTGAATAAGAAAAGTTGAAAAAAATGATAGTTGCTAAATTTTTTGCCTAATTCCCCCCCCCCCCCCGAAAAGATAGAATCGACTTAATTCCAAAACTTTGTCATTAACACTTAAGAAACACAAACTGTTAAGTTTTAACCTAATAGTTCATTTATGATACAATATATCATCTCACTTGGAAAAAATTATTCCTCCTTGAAGGAGTTCTTTTAAGATTGAGCACGCCTATTCGATAAAACAAATGTATTGCTTTTAGGGGGAAATTCATCAGTTATTTTGTTTATCTTTTCCAGAGACAAAGTATGTATCTGAATTTATTAACATGCATTAATTATATATGATTTGATGATGTATAATTTCTGTTCAAGCTTAATATTCTGCTCTTTCTTTCCTGAAATTCAAAAAAACTTTTACCATATTTTCTGGCATATAATGCACACTTTTATTACAAATAATGAGATCAAAATTAATGGTGCACCTTATACTCCAGGTATATGTATCTACATGGTATTTATTGAAAAGAAATGACACATTTATGAACTCTGAAATTTTTATTATCGGATAACATGAAAAGTTCACCATATTCATCTGTTATATTTTCAGGTACATCATTGTATTCTGTTTAATCTTCACCATCACTGTTTTTCTGTTCCATAAATAATCATAGTTCCATCTAGATTGTTAGATATACTACGTATTTTAAATGACTTTGGAATTATGTGAGATTTAATTTCGTTCCATATTTTTATTATCCACTCTCTCATTATTTCTAGACTGGATTTACTCATTTTGTAAATGGTTTTTCACCTAACATCCACATATTCCACTGTCATTTTAAATTTCTTTTCAATAGTTTTTTACACATATCTACAGGCTGAGTTAATTTAATCTGCCTGGAATAACTATCATGGCTGTGTTATACTTTTTCAAAAATTTCTTCATACTTTCCATTAGATTGGATTTGCACATCCCAAACTAAAAGACTTATCTTGCTACTTTTAAAGACACCAGATGTTTTACTAAACATTTCTTATCCAATTTTTTTGTTTACACTGTTTTCATCTGTCCATCCTTTCTCTGGAATATGAATGAAAACACCATTTGGCAAATTACATTTTACTATTGGTTTTTTTCTTTTAAAAAAATGATCTTGTGTTTTAATTTTGTACTGTCTGCTAAAAGAAGGAAAGCACTGCAATGAAGTGAGATTTTCATTGACTTGTTTTTATGAGAACCATTTTCATTTCTTCACTTATTAATTATATTCAGCTTATTAATTGATTTCGTTTTTTTTTTTCACTCATGTATGAAGCTTTCACCTACACTAAACAGCTTTGCTACAGCACGTTATCCATTTTCTTTCGCAAATTGAATGATTTTGTGCATTTGAAACCATCCTTGTGTTCGTTTTGTTTGTCAAGACACATATTTACTACCTAAAGAGAATCAATCAACTGTATTTCGATCAAAGCAACTGTAATTTATTCAAGCCTTTTGTGTTTCTTCAAAACCTAAGCTTCAAATCACTGGAGAAGAAAGAAACACCTGATTCCTTATTCCATTAATTCATTAGAGTTGGAAGTGCTTGTTCTTATGCAAAATTACGTCACCTTTTCCTCCAAAACCTTGAATAACATTCTTGTACACATTTACATTGAATTATAGCCCACCCTATTAGCAAAAATTATTTATACTTTTATTAATTTTTATTATTTATACCATCAAATAATCTTCTCCCCACACATATTGTTCTCTATATTGCTTTTGTATTCTGTTGTTCAAATGTGTGGGAAAGTACTTCAAATGAATGACATAAAAAAAGGTAAGAATCGTCTGTGTACATTGAAGGTTTTCTTTGTAAAGAAATTGATGCTTGTTTATATAACAAATATAGCTAGAAATTATAGGTGCATGCCATATGCCTGTATATGTGGTAGATATTTGATGAATCATATTGACAAATCTTATTTTTTATTTTGTCAACTGTCAAAGAAAGTATTTCTTATACTTCTGGTCATGAAGTACACTGTCGATTTATCTTAGTTGCATGTTGAACATATTTTTTTTCCTTATATTAGCTGAGTGGGCCATGTGTTTGACACCCTTGATTTAGAACATTCAAATAATTTATGACATTATTGCTATTCTACTAGTAACCATTTTAAAAGTGTTACTTACTCTAATATTGATAGTTTAGACAATAAATATGTTGCCATCTTTTGTTTAAAGGTATTGAAAAAAAAAAAAAAAAAAACAAAAATTTAACATATATTAATGTGATAATTTTTTTTTGTACAGCTCACAAAAACTTATAATTATTATTTTTTAGTATAGAACTTGAGACCAAATTATTTCATAAAACATAAATCATATTCTTAAAAATAGAAATATGTTAACAATTATTCCAGAAAGGTACCTTGTTAGAAAAAAATTAAAAATTGTCTCTTTTATCATAAATATCACTAATAATTTTACTATGCATAGTTTTCATTGCATGTTTAAATTTTTTTCATATTTACAGTTTGATTTAAATATAAATATGGTGGTAAAAATATTAGTTTGGTTTATCTTCAGAATACTTATTGCAATTCAAAACAAGTGATTATGTACATAATTTTTTTCTGAATAGTAGAAATAAATATTGGCCAAACTATTACTTGCAGGTTCTCATTGTGGAATACCAGTAGTTTAAATTTTTTAAAATGTAGTTTTCTCAAAGTACAATATTATCTAATGAATAAAATTTTTCTTTTGAAAAAAGTCATTTGTATTGCAATTCTTATAAATAATGAATTGTACCTTCTGTAGATCATCTTTGTCTCTTGAATTAAATTTTAAAATCATAACTATGTGTAGCAAAGCTATGTATTAATTTATATTCTAAATTATTTCTAAACTTTTTTTAATTATTGCAGTTTTATTAATTTATTAATATCTTTTACATTTTTGTTATAATTTACCTCCTTTTGTAAGTATTTGTCTTCCATTAGTGAGTGTTCTACATTTATTTTGGTCTTTATGAGATTTTAGAGAAATAAAGATCTGTGTGGATATTTAATTTTATTTGTAGTCCTATTTTTTTTTTAATGAAAAATTGTAATGCTGCTAATTTCTTGGTCATTAATTTTTTTTTCTAAGTAAGCATTATTCACCTCTAGATGATTATCAAAAGTTAAATTATATCAATATTTGCAAATAATTATGTAATTACTTGTAAGTTTGTCAACATAACATATTATAGTCTTTTTGTTTTTCTATAATTTTTTATTTCTTGTATAATATCTTTAAACTTAAAATTTATATTTTCTATCTGAATCATGAGCTCTATGATATATATATATATATATATACACACACACGTAAAAAATTAGACTGTATATCCAATTTTCTTAAATCCAATTTAAAATTATAAAATAGAAAAATTTTCTTTTTTATATTCTTTTTGTATTCTTTACGAACTAATTTTTCATAAGCTTTCAATTCTTATTAATTTATTTAATTTGTTTTTCTTTCTGTTTTAATTTTAAAAAATCAATTGTATTGATTTTAATAACTTTTGTAAATAACTGTATATGTTTTTTGATTCTAGCTTTGTAAGATAGGGGCAGTACTAGATTATAGATTATTTGTTTTTTAAAGTGCCAAGCATTATATTCAGAAGAAATGGCATTGTCAATATTAATTAAATTTTGTGTGAGTTATTTTTTAACTATTTTATTATTTTTTAGCATGTCTTGTCTTAATTTCCATTTTTGCAGTCTATATTTAGAAACTTAAATTTTCGTTTTTTAAATTGTGTGATGTTTTAAAATCTTTTTTTTTTTTTTTTTTGCTTGTTCATTCTCTTTAACTTATTGTTTTTAGATTTTACCACTTTGTTTATTAAGCTATGAGTGATTTCAAAGGTTTGATCATTAATATATATATTATATATATATAGAGAGAGAGAGAGGAAGATTATCACTATCCTGATTTAGGAGCAGTATTACAAAGCTTTATTTCTATTTTGTTTTTAAAATACCTTTTTTCAATTTTCTTCCATTGTCTGTCAATGTTTGTTCTGTGTTTTTATTTAGTTTTAAAATTTACATATATTTCTTTTAAATTTTTAGTTTTTAACATATCTAATTTTAAGTTTAAATAACTTTTTGGGCTTATATCTACTTATTTAACATTTATTATGACTACTTAAAATAAATTTGAGTAGTCATAATGATTGTATTCTCTTAAATTTTTATTTTCAATATATATTTCCAATTAATTTTCTTAAAACCAATTTAAAATATAAATTTTTTTACAACCAAAACATTCAAAGAAACAAAAAGAAAATAGAAATCAGAATAGGTAAAAAGAAAAAAGAAAGGAAAAAAAGAATCCAGCAAGTCAAAAAGCAATTTCTGGCTGAGGACTGAGGGGCTTTAGACTGTTAACATGAGTTGTTCTAGAATCAATGGTCAAACTACTACCATCATCAAAGATATTAATAAAAAATTGTTATAAAACCAAAAATACAAATTCAAAGTAATTTAAAAACAATATTGTAGAGGTTGGCATCAATATGTTGCAAAGAATCAAACTCATTTTAAAAAGAAAAATAGTTTATTAAATGACAAAAAAATAAGGAAAAAGATGGACACGCATTTCTGCATGCTTACACCTTGCTCTCTAACTTCTTGATCTGCATTGTAGGTGGCTCAAGACGATCCCCACAATCGCCCATCCAACATTATCACCTGACCTCAGGTGAGCCAACAAATGTATAGCCAAAACATTAATATATGCAAACATATTAAGAAAGACATCAAGAAAATAATAACAAAAATTGAAGTAAGAACATACTTATCTAAAAATGATTAATAAATGGTAGAGTATTAACTATTATGAAAATTAATATGCAAGTAAAAATAAAATTCACTCTAAAAGATAAAAGGATATTTTTGCGGAAAAAAAGTTTTGTAGAATTCACCCACAAATGGAATTAGTTCATCAGGTATTAGCGTCATTAGTCCAATGCTTGAGATATTCAGTGCAAGTACTAGTTTTTGCTGGTCCTTCAAAAAAGCCACACTTTTGAACTTTACAAGTGTCGTTCGGTTTGATTTTCGTTACCTTGTATGGACCTAAGTATTTGGGTTTCAATTTGAGTCCTGGTCTCAGTTGAATACGCTTAATGGCGACAAGATCATGAAACTTGAAAGTAGTTACTGGTTTTCGCTGGAGGTCATAATTTCTTCTGTTTTCATCTTGAACTTTCACGATTTGTTGTTTAGCTTGTTTCTGAACTATAATTACTTGGCTAGAAAAGTCGGAGTAGCATGCCTCCACAATACCATCATCCAACCATTTCGTTACTTGATCTATAATTTTTCTTTCAGCAAAAGGTTATCGTCATGGTCTATGTGTTATTGGTGTTTCGTTCTTTAAAGTAATAGACATCTGGATATCAGTAATTTTAGTCTTGATGGGCTTAGAGCCTGAAATCAAATTATGGAGAATATTTCGTTGAGTTTTAGCAACATTTTATTCGATTTCGAATTCCAATTTGTCATTTGAGATGATAGAAATCAAAAATTGCTCAGCATTTCCATTTCAGAATCTGAAATTTTTGTTAATGTGACACCATCTTTATTCTTTTCCGGTCTATGTTAGAATACCCATGCCAACATTAGCATCATCATAGTTTCTTTATTAACACAAAAAGTTAGTGATAAATTTTTGATTATCTATTGCAAGTTTTTGTATACAGCTACTGATTGGTGTGATGTGCCCATTACCAAATGCTGTAAGTGACCTATGAAAAGTAGTTAAAGGTGGTGAACCAATTTTATACATTTTTCGTTGGGCTTGTTTTCTGGCTAGTGATATCGATCATTGCAGTAAATGAATTATTAATTGTAACAGTTTAATACACCGAAAGAGGTAAATGATTTATAGTGGGCACAGCATTATCGGTTTGATTTGAAATAGGTTTGTTAGTACACTTTACAGAAGTATGTCCAAAATTTTTACAAATACAATTTTAACCTTTGTCTGGACAAAAATGAGAATTGTGTCCTGTCATGTTACAATTAAAATAAGTTTTTCGCTCATTATATGCATTATCATTTTTGGATTTCAGTCCTATGAAAGTCGCATTTTTTTTTAGTCGAATGAATTCAGAGAAAATTTGTTTGTGAAAAGGGATTTTTATTTCCATTTTCGATTAATTTTTCATAAATACGATGTTTCTCATTAAATTCTGAAATAGATTTAGCACCGTATAAAATAGTTTTATTTGATGGGTAATCCTGTATGCCTTATATAGAATATTCAAATAAAGAAGAATCATCAATAATTTTATAGGAAACACTTGCGTGTTCTCTAATTGCCATAAAATATTCGGAAAGCGATTCGTTTTGACGTAATTTACGTCTACTTAACTATCTATGAAATTCAGCAGCATTTAATTCATAGCAGAATTCTTCTAATAAAGTGTTTTTAAATGAAAAACTATGTCATGAGATTACGTTGAGTATGTAGAAAACTCTTTGCCTGACCTTCAATCAAAGTTTGAGCAAAAATTATTTTTTGCTGTTCATTCAGAGATGGGAAAAAAGAAACGATTCTTCACAATCTTGTATAAGGCACTTTATATCATATACATCAAAACCAGTAAACTTTCGACGAGAATTTCCGGAATCTTTCAAAACAAAATATAGGGAAGGGTTGAAAGTATCAACAGACGTGCTATGATTTAATGCCGGACATATTACAGGAGGGGGAAAGGAAGAAGGTAGGATTTTTTTCTGTTTCCGTCATCAGAAATTTCAGAATAACTGCTGAGCGATTTAAAGTTTTAAGCCTGCAATTCGTATAAGTTCGATAACGATCGAAAAGTCTATATAGGAGTGCTTCTTTATTACCTTTAGTATCCAGACCTAAATCCTTTATAGAAAAAGAATCGTATTAATTTCTTGCTATCTTCAATATTGAAGTTACTGGGAAATGAGGGGGAAATTCTCAGTTTTTTTCTTCTTCTTGTATTACGATCTACTGCTTCGTTAAATAATATGTTTAACAATTTAATAGTTCTAATAATAATACTCCTTTTAAGAAAGTTTGACTTAACAGGGATGTTATTAAGGGTGTTCATCTTTATTAGTTCGGGTAGCACAGTCAGTGAATAAAACTTAATTTCGTATATACATTGTAAGGCAAATAGAGGAGGGTATTTACCCCTTCTTTTTAGCAAAGATATATCCAAAACACTTGAACAAACAGATCAAAACAATGGCGTGTAATAACCGTCTGTTATAACTCTTTTCGTGTCGATGTTTCTCAAATATAGGAACAGTCGCAACGGAACAATGGCTCAACAATCAAATTTCATAGTTTGCTAGGAATAGAAGTACTTTCTGTACTTCGAAATACTTACAAATTCTCGATCATAAGTAACGTCTGTTCTTAGAAGTAATCACTAGTTATTGATCGCACGTACCGTCTGTATTTGAAGAAGAAGGCAAGCGTCCATGATTTTTTGCAGAAGCATGTCCATTAACCTGTTCGCGTAGTTTTAGCCTGCGTTTTAAATTTTAATTCAACTTTAAATTCTGATTCGTTTGCTGAGCACCCATGTGGAGATTGGCATCGGTATATTGTAAAGAGCCAAGCTTATTTCAAAAAGAAAAATAATTAACTAAAGGATGAACAAATAAAGAAAAAGACGGATACGCATTTCTGCGTGCTTACCCCTCGCGTTCTTGCATCCTAATCTGCGTTGTAGGTGGCGCTGCAGTAGCACATCGAGACGATTCCTACAATATATATATTCACACTTTGGTCAGACAATACTCTTCACAAATATTACTTAATTTAATTCGCAATGAAGATCTGCTTGGTAGTGTTTCTTCACTGTTTATTTCGTTAATAACACTATGGGCGATTCAATTATTGAATGGAACATTCAAGTCTGTAATATCGAACTATTCAACAGTCTATAGACAGAAAGAGCAAAATCAATAACCTATTGTATGTATTATATATCATCAAGAATATTGGACATTAATTGTAAGGGTAATTGAAGGATAAAATCTGCAAATATATGTAATGACATTAAATAGACACTTGCAGTTTCATTTCAGTGTCTGTTGGGAGTAAAAGGAAGTAAATGATTTAATCAGAGACACAAATTCAATATGGAATTAGTAACATTGGGCCCTTTATATAAGTTTTTTGAAGGACCAACAAAACCCGAAGAACATGTAAAGCTTTTCTGAAATAATAGGAGGATGAAACTTTCTTTATGTGCGTTCTTCGTGTTAACATTTAATAGCGGTCTATATAAGTAATTCACTATATGTACTGCAATCTAATCTAAAATAAGTACTGAAATGGAAATACCCGTTCTCTTGTAGTATAGATTGTGTTTAATATCTAATATCAAAATATTTTTATATCAAAGATTAAAGCTCTAAATTATATTTCATTAAGATGCAGATGATATGTCCAGTTAGTAAAATAACAATTTTGAAAAAATTTATCAGACAAGTTAGTCCCATACCTTAGTGGAGTGCAGTAGCATGTTTGACAGAGAATTGGTTTAGGGCTAAGGTCTTCAACCTGGGTTCCGCAAGATATCACTATTTGCTTAATCAAAGCGCAAACATTTTAGTAAAATTTTAATTTTTTATAAAAGATCGAATTCTTAAAGGAAGCTTGCTTGTAAAAATAAATATTTTATAGATAAAATAAAATCTTAAATTTCGTAAAAGTCATGTGCTTCAAATACATTAATCAAGCCGCATTAGGTAATATATTAGTCTTTATTCTTTGGTTCAGGTAAAGAATTGCCCACCTATTTGTCCACTCATTTCACTATTTTCAAGGTGTGAAGTAAAATTGACGCCACTTTTTTAAAATTAAAATTTTGAGCAGATTGCATTTTGAAAGATAGTATTGAATACTTTCCTAATTTGCATATTTTAGAAGACGGTATCGCTTATACCGATAAAAATGTAAAAATTAGTTTGGTCCAACATTGATCAGATCTGCAAAAAACATTTCTTGCATATTTCCCTGTTCAAAAAGAAAAATGATCTTGGAACCAAAACATTTCTCTAGACTGTGATACCTCCGAACTCCCAGTGAAGGAAAGAGAACAACAAATTGATATATCGACCAACACTTAATTCAAACTAAATTTTAGTCTAGTTGATATAATGATTTTTTGGATTGACATTAGAAAAGAATATTCCGAAATTGCTCCCCCCCCAAAAAAAAAAAAAAAAAACATGAAACATCTATTTTTCCACCTAGGAATGCGAAAAATCATTCCCTTTGTACACAGCGACAAAAACAAAACACATAAAACATATTGGATGCTGAAGATGAATTAGGTTGCAGATTTCAACAATTACTCCAGACGTAAAAATACTTTGCAATAAAAGACAATCACTGCCAAGTCATTAAAAAATTTATTTTTATTAATTTGTTTATGATATAAATTATTGTTGCTTTACTTTACCAATCTTAGAATACATTTTAGAAAACCACACACACAAATGCACCTTGCACTACCTAACCATTCATTACCTTATTAAAACGTTTCTATTGTGATAAAATAGAGATGCAATAAAAATTTTGTAAATTTGAGTAGGATAAAGCTTTGATATTCTATTTTTTCTTCTCTTTGATCAAGAGGTTTCTTCAGAAAAATAGTAAGCTCAAAGGGTTCCGCAAGGTTTAAAAGGTTGAATACCCCTGGTTTAGAGGATCCTAGGCTAAATTTTATCTGAAATTGTGGTGGCGATTGAGGAAGAGGAAGGGGCGTAACCTCTCCTCCCACCCACCCTTTTTTGGAGAAAATTCAATTTTAACCTCCTAAAACTAGTAATTATAAACAAAATATTTGTTTAAACTATTTTGGCTTATCACTTTAATTAGCTTCCTTTTTATTTAATTATTAAATATCTAACTTAGTGGAAGTATGCTCAAAATACAATACTGTGCATAAAAGCTCGGTTGTTAGGCTCGTGCGTTGGTGTCTAATCGTTTCGCAAAGCACAACAGCGAATAATAGAGACTCATGCAGGGGGTATAGCCAACATGGATGAATGTGTGGAAGTCTACGCCAGGTGAAAACAAAGACAACTTAATGTGGTTTAAAAAAATGAGGCTAAACACATGTCTTGATAAACTTATTTTACATTGTACATCATTCTTTCTATAATTTATCGATTGAATTGCTTTGAACACTTAATTAAATGTCATTTAGCGCAAGCAGTTTATGAAAGCATTTTTAATTTCTCTTCTGTTTTTTGTAATAGTATGGCTTATGAAACGAAGCCTCTTGAGTAAACTCACTGGTTGAATTTCGGTGAGTTATCATTTTTTGGTGTTTATTTTAAACAAGCCATATTTTTTTTAAAATGAAATTATCAATAATGATTTTAATACATGTGTAATAATATGTATAATTTTAATACTTGATTAATTGTAATAGGTGTATATTATTCCTTTGATGAAAATTTTATTTTAAATTGTTAATCAAAAAAAAATTTTTTAAAAGTTTTGACTAAGCGCTACTATGAAAACTAAACCACGGTAAGGCTGGATATAACTGTCAACTTGTACTTCTCTGTCCAAATTCACTCAGAAATCATCGGAAGCTTACAATTTCATAGTTTAATTTTAAAATTTTCCATGTTATCCACCTATCTTATACTCCGTTTTTTTTTTTTGTTGTTTAAATTCCCCCCTTCCTCCCTTGTCCGTTTGACTCACTAGAATTTTAAATTTTACTTTAGCGCAATGTTTTAATTCTTGTGTATCACCGGGGTTGGCGCAGCATGGCCATATCTGGCTCTTGTGCCATAAAATTTCAAAATCACTCACTCACTCACTCCTCCCTTGTCCGATTCCCAATCACCGCCTCTGATATGAAATAATGTTTGCAGCTCTTTCTCGTGTAAAATGGTGTGAAAGTTCATAGAGTACCAATTCGGGTGTCATACTTGACTGATTCAAAATATTGAGGATTTTCATCAAGTGTCAGTAATAAGGCTCTAAGTAACAGGAATTAAAAATAATAAATTTCTGCATAGCGAAAGATCAGAATCACAATCTGTAATTTTCTTGCTAAGATGAATAGATTAAAATTTCAAGAGTCAAATTCTAGTTGCTGATATCTGTGTTGTGTGTGATTTGCTGAAATGAATTATACTTTGAGCATATATATATATGTGTGTGTGTGTGTACATTGGTTTCTAAAAATTAAGGAAGAATCAAAAAAAAAAAATGCGACAATTCATTAAAAATATAAACTAATCCAATTTAAATTTGAATGTGTTGTTAAATAAAAGGTGCTGAATAAAATGACAATGTGCAAATTAGTGACGCTGCAATCGGAATGTGTCAAATTTGAGCAGCAGATAAATGCATGTTAAGGGAGTAAGGCTGCAGATATCGGTGTGATAGTGAGATAAGAAATATGATAGCCTATTATTAATTACAAAGACCTCGAGACATTATTTGTCCGAAGAACTGCGATGGAGAGTCATTGAAACACTAGAGGGAGATCAAACACAGGTGGTCAGATGGTTAAATGCGACTCATTCTGTTATTCCTAAACTTAGCAACAATTTCAAACCACTGATTCAACATCTAGAAGGCTCAGCCAAGGATGGCCTAGCGCTAGTAGCAGCAACGATGTCGAAGGAATAGAACCGCAGCCCCAACTCAATTTAAGTCATTCTTTGCTGGAACCACCATAAGGTTTGTATCAACGTCTACCGAGCGTAGAAACCTTCACGTAGGTATTCTTTACTCTTCGACGACCAGCCATCCATGTGCCGCTTACATCATGTCACAGAAGGAAACGTCGTTTGAGGTGGGCACGTCACATCTCCATTGGACGATTGGTCAATTGAGGCCTATTCTCTTCTCTGATAAGTCCAGGCTTAGCGTCTAAAGCGATGAAATTGGCGTTGTTCTATTTGAAGAGAATACAGGAAACACGTTATAATCCATCAAACATTCGTGAAAGAGATCCATGCAGAGAGGCAATGACTATTCTAGGGATGGTATCTCTTTGGGTGAACGCACTGACCTCCATGTTTTTCCTCGTGGAAATGTGAATACTCACATCTATGGAGATGGCATCTTTGTTGCTTATGTGCGCCCTTATGCCGGTGTAGTAAGTAATGATTTCCTCCGACAGGATGACAACGCTAGTCCTTTCAGGGCTCGCATCGTGGAAGATTATCTTCAACGCCGAATAATTCAACGCATGGAATGGCCACCTCGATCACTGGACTTGAGTCTCATCGAGCATCTTTGGAATACTTCAGGAAGACGTGTTGCCGATCTCAATCCACTTACTCAGATCCTTGCCATGCTTACAACTGCTTTGCAAGAGCATTGGCTCTCATTTCCCAGTGATCACACATGATCTTAGATCACATAATTAATAGTATCACACGTCTCTGCGTGTGTTGTATTGCTAATAGGAGTTATTCTCCTTTGGGACTCATAAAGTACCTTTATTTGGTATTCATTAAGTTTGAATATTTTTAGAAACATAATTGATAGTCAAATTTTGTGTAGTATTAGGCTTGTGACTAAAATGCAAAATTATTTATATTAACTTGATTTTTAAAAAACTTCTTTACAAGCAGATTTTCCTTTGAATTTTATCCAGAATTATTTAAAATATAACAATTTTAAATTTTTTTATTTTTTCTGTTCTAAATTTTCTTTTTTATTATATTTAGTTTTTTGGTGCTCTTTTATTTTATTGTGTCTTTAAAAGTGTTCTGCTTTAGTACTTTTGATCTCTGATAGAGGGCATTGCTAAATGTTTGGTGTTAGCATGAGCTGAAAAATCTTGTCTTGTAGACGTTAGTTTCGCGTTTTGGTGTTGCTATGCGATGTGTATTTCAGTTTTTTAAATGTTTTTAAGCTGGTTGATTATTTTTTGGAGTTTTTCCCCCCTTTTCTTAGGTTACAGTTTTGATACACATCTTCGCGTGTCCATATATTTCTTACTTAATTTCTTTTGCTTTTTTTTTTTAGTTTGTGAAATTTCCATATTGGTTTATAACATTTTTCTTTTGGGTTGTTGGGCCTATAAAACACACATGTTTAATCATTATTTGATCTCTTTCATGATTGTTTTGTTGCGTAATTTTCTTTTTTATAGGTTTTTGCAATTTTCATTTTTCTTATACTTTTTCTATGATGTAAAAATTATTACTAAATTTTCTTTGTAAATTTAAAAAATGTTGCTTATGTTTTAATTCTTGCTTCTATAATAATTTTAATTACTTATTTTAGTTATTTTGTTGTATTAATGAAATATTATTTTATGTATAAAGCTGAAACGTAAGGGGTTAGGGATGTCTCATGGATATTTTATGCTTAATGAATGCCGCTTAGATAATAGTGTTTTCTGTTATTCGTTGCGTCATTTATATTGCTAAATAAAATTATGGGATTAAGTATGAATTTTAATGATTTTCAGTTAACTTTAAGAATAAATTCAATAGAAAAACCCTTTTACATGCGAATAGTTTTATGAATTAATGCCACATACACATGTAGATTCTCAGAAAAATCTGACAGAAATCAAATTCTATAATTTTTATACTTCCTTTAATGTTTTTATTTATAAAAAGACATTCTAGAAATAACACTAAAAACTTTCAAATAATAGATATATTATAATTCCTCGTTGGAACATAATTATTGTAATCATTTACGTAAAAAAAAAAAGCATGGAAGGTTTTAATTTTTTTTTTTTTTTTTTCTTTAAAAAAACTATGAAAATTCTGATACAATTAAGAAAAACTGAAAATTAAAAAAAAGGGGGGGGGTAGAGAGAGATGGGTTAGAGGCAAATAAATGAATTAAGTATATTTTTAACCATTAAAAGAATATTCAAAACACAATAAACAGAAAGTTTTGTAAACAAAAACCGCTTGGGAAAGTACAATTTACATTTTTCTAGCATATTCTTTCATTTCTGTGGTTCAATTAATTAAAATGAGTTTAATGTGATAAAAAAAATCACATGAAAATAAACATGCACACACGTAGTAGAAAGTGGTGGTATTCACAAGCATTAAATCGTAATTAGAATAATTTTGATTAACAGTGATGTATACATCTGCTAAAATATTTTTTACAAACATCTTTATTATTATTGCTCATACTCTCAAGACCATATTATCACATCGTACTTTTTCAGTGAAAAATCTTGATAATTCTGATTCTGTAAAAATTAATTTTATTAAATTACTGCTAAGAAATCTAAATTATGATAATATGGGAATTGATTATTAACGTCTCTCTTAGAAGCAACGCGGTGCTTCGATAATCGCCCTCGTGTTGCTCTTGAGTGCGACGATATGCATAGAACTTTTTATTATGTAAAAATTTATATTTATATAATTAATCAGTATGCACAAAATTTGGAATATTTCCTATTCAGTATACGATGAAGATATTTCTCTAGCATTGTTGATCTTTTATAAATCAAGTGATACGATTTTTAAAAACATGAAATAGTAAAAACGGATTTTTTGAAAATTAGAAGGTGTTGAAAAAAAAGGAATAAAAAAAAAAGTTATCGAACGTGAAGAATGACTCTTTTTGAAGCAATGAAAAAGCCAGTTTCTTCCTAGTTTAGGATAGCTTTCAATTACTTGAACAACACGGTAGGGCAATTTAGTCTCACGAGGGAAAGAAATTCGTTGAGTTGCTTTTGGAGGGCGAGGAGTAACCATAAGCTAGATTCTTTACACCCTCCTCCTTCTACCTACATGGGACGTAAAAAGGACGACACAGATCAAATTACTATCGTTTTCTCTAGTTTTGAATGGAGCGAAGATACGGGAAGAATCGTACGCCTGGCTGGGGAGAAAGTCGCAACAATTACTTCTTTGAGCCTGTCTAGAGGAAATATTTATTACCCTGTGACGTCATTGTCAAACTTCATGATAGCTGTCAAAATATAAATATAAGAAAATGGATAAAATTAGAGCAAAATTGAAAAAAGCGAAATAATAAAAATTTAGAAAAATAAAGCTTGTAATTTCTCTTTTATAAGAGAACTATTTACTTCTGCTTCATATGACCAGTATTGTATGAGTACTTCGTCCCCACTAAGTAATGCCCCCTCCCAGTAGAGGGAGCTTTCATCGATTCTTATTTTCGGAATCACTCGAAAGGAGCCTTAATAACAAACAATCAAAAGCTGTTAAACATGTTTTACTGCAGAAATTAAACTAGCGGAAAGAAGTTCTGAATGTATTTCCATAATTTTCGAAGTCAAGCTTATTTTTACGAGGGCCGCTTTTTTTTTCAACCTCCGGAGGATCATAAAACACAAGAGTACAGAACAAGATGAATTTATTACCGAAAGTTATGAACGATCATGGTTACTTTTCAACAAGAGTCTGACAAAGAGTTTTCAGAGAGAGTGACAAAGAGTTTTCAACAAGTTTTTACTGTGAAGATTGAGATATTTGTCATATTGGTGAACGAGGCTTCTAATCCCCTCTTCGAAGAACGTAGTCGCCAGTGATTTGAAATGGACCTGCACTTTTTGTTTCGAAGCTCTTCATCGGTCTAGAAACCTTGGCCTCCTACTCGTGGCCACTGTAGCCTAGGGGTCCTGGTCGCGGGCTTGCGGTCGGCGACTTTCGTCTAATCCTGATGTCACTAAAGGCTCGCCGTGTAGCTGGACTGATGCAAGTTAAATCTGTCGATGTAGCAATTCTTCCCGTTGGCATGGAGAAGGAGGGGCCAACTCAGGTGTCATCCTCGCCACTTGACTGCGTCTCAAAATTACGAGGTCCACCGCCAATAGCCTTTTTTACTAATGCTTCAGTTTTGTTCATGAGTTTGTGGGGCTTTTTTATTGTGCCATGTAGCCTATTATATATCTCATTTCTGCAAGAAAATTTCTACTATTAGTTTTTATTTTTTTCATCCCCGTCATGTAGACTTTCTGCCCTGTAAATACATAGTAAGCTTTATTTACTTTTGATTTCGAAATTATGTAATATCTTATATTCTTTGGTCGATAAATGCTGAATGTGGTGATGATTATCTCTGGGGGGTCCGGTTTGTAGCTCTAAACCCCATGGGTGAGCTCCGTCTCTTTGGGCATTTTGCCAATAGCCATCGTGTTGCTTCTCAGTTCGACGTTAATAAACAATTACTCACTCACTCACTCACTCTTGGCTTCCTAAATGGTTCTTCAATTCAAGGAAGAGAGGAAAATCACTCGGGGCTAAGTCAGGACTATGATCAAACACTTCCCATTTAAAACTGCTCCAAAAGCTGTTTTGTTAGAACAGCACTGTGATCCGTGTGGTGACCGGGTATGACAGAATAGTCCCACTGTAGCTCACGCATGTCGTAAGAGGCGACTAAAATGGGTACCCAGCGTCTGGGGGTATAACCGGGCACCCTGTCCCTGGGGATTATATCAGGGGACCTCGGGGACTTGCCTTCTTTAGGTAAGTACGAGCATCATGACCCGAGGCACCCTAGTGATCTTTTTTTCCCCATGGGGTTTACTGTATTTGGTAAACACGGGTGATGCGCCCCCGGGATACCCTAGCGATCCTTCTCTATTTTCGACCCTCCTTCTTGTCAACCAATTTGTCTTTTCTTCCATTTTTCTTTCACGTCTAGACCACAGTTAAATCTTTTTTGGCGCATCATAGCCATATCTGGCTCTTGTGCCAATAAACTTCACTTTCTCACTTGACCCTTATCAACCTATCCATTTTCATTGTTTTCTAGATCATAGATTTACCTTGTTTGGCGCAGTATGGCTACATCTGGCTCTTGCGCCTATAAACTTCACTATCACTCACTCACTGTGTGATTAGTATTTTTAATATCACATTATTTTAAATTATTTTAACAATTGTTTGGCGCAGCATAGCCTACTCTGGTTCTTGCGCCATAAAACCTTATTCTCACTCACTCACAAAAAATTTAAATTACTACTAAAAATATATAATCGAGATAAAAACTTAATTTTTTTATTCTTTAGACTTCCTGGCCTTGTCACCTTCCAAAGTTATACATTTCTCCCATAGTTTCTTGTCATTTCGAATACCATCGTTGTAGAACTCAGCAGATTGAATTTCGTTTTCTCCATACTGCGGGGTTCTTCAGTTTATTTCGTTTTATTAACGTCGCACTAGAAGCAAAACGAGAGCTATTGTCGACCGATCTCAGAATTTTGAACCTCGGTCAAGTGACGAGGACGACACCTGAGCTGCCCGCTCCTAACTTCCACATCACGCCAACGGGATGAATTTGGGACAGATTTAACATGTATCAGCTGCGGCTACACGGTGGGTCAACATTGGCATGAAGGCTCGAACCCTCGACTCAACAAAAACCGCTGGCCGGGAGTCCGCTACCTTAACCCCTAGACTGCCGCGGCCACGTGGGTTTCTTCAATCTTTCTCTCTCCTTCATAAAACCAAACAAATAAACATTAATTGCTGTAATTTGCATACTAATAAAGATAAATTACTATGCAGAATAAATTTGATCCAGATATCTCGGTTATTTCTTGATAATAATCAAAACTTGACGACGCTTCCTTGTATGCATTCCATGAGGAAAATAGAAAAGTTCGTAACAGATGATGACAATTATTTTCATGCTATGTTATTCTCTCAATATGTAGAGTTTAATTTTTTGAGCTTCTCGAACAGATATTTTATAATACATTTTATCGAATGACAAAAACTGTAAAAATATCCAAATAAATTGAAGTATTTTTTTTTTTTTACTTAGATTAGCTGAAAAGAAAGAGACAGAGTGAGCAAAAATATTTCCACACATTTATTAGGAAATAAATTTGTAACTGAGATGTTATCCTTTTGTACATTATTCAAACTTAAATTTCTCTGAAATTCGAATTAATTCTTCAAAAATGTCAACCGTTTTTGACTCTTTTTTTTTTTTTTTGCATTTCTTTTTTCAAATTTCTAGATCACCGTTACACCTTGCTTGGCGCAGTGTGGCAACATCTGGCTCTTGTGCCAATAAACTCCATCATCACTCACTCACTCATTAAAAATATTATCCTCTATTACATAAGAAAGTATGAGTTGAAGTTTCTTAGGTATGGCGTTTTATAGAAGCAAACAAGAATATTTTATGTACTTATGGATATGTAATAATTTAAAACATTACTAGTTCACATAATTTTAAAACTTGCCTACAGAAGGCGTTGCGACTGTAATAAAGAGAGAGAGAGCGATGTATTGTATGGGTAGTAAAGGTGTGAGATGGGGTAACAGAGGTGGCAAATTAAAATGTTGCGTGTGAGGCAGTGACAGGGTTGTTAAATGGGGAAGTGCAAGATATGGCTATGCTACGCCAAACAAGTAGTAATTGTGATTTAGATGTTTGAAAAAATGGGGGGGAAAAAGCGTCACCCATGTTTACCACAAACAGTAAACCCAATGGGAAAGAAAACGATGATCATGGTGCTTCCGGGTCATGATTCCTGTACCTACCTGAAAAAGGTAAGCTCCTGTGGGCAAAAATGATGAGTGTGTAATGTTCTGAATGATGTTCTTGTTAATATATGTATAGAGGCAATTAAACTTTATTTAATCGTTATCAGAGTGGAATTTTGGATTATCTGTGACACCCACACGATGACACCGGGGTCATAAGTAAAATGAACATAACATTAATATTTGTTAGGTTTTTTTTTTCTTTTCTGAAGGATAAAATGAAGAGGAGAAAGTAATTTGCTTGAATAACACAACAATTACTATCTTCCGTATTTTTTAATACTCATTTATTACTTTAGATTTCTTTAAAAAAAAAAAGAATATACTCTTCTGTGATTTACAACTGTTGCCAAAGCCCTGGTGCTGCTTCTCATTGCAACGTATTTAAACAATCACAATTTGTGATTTAAAAATCTTGAGAAAATCAGTTAAGAATTGAAAAAAAAAATCTAATAATTATGTTATAAAAATGAAAATATATATTAAATACGTTTCACACACAATACTTTACTGAATACTTGACAGAAACATAAACAATCCTCCCATCAACGATGATTTTAATATATGATGAACTTACGGTATTCGTGAAAAATAAAATTTTCATAACTGCAAATTAAAACTACCAAAGATTTATACTACAGGAGATTCCGAGTGTGGGTAAAAAAAGAGAAATCTAGATTTCTAAATAAATGAATACTATCAAAACAGAAAATTATAACGCAATTAATGAACAAAATAGCTATGCAAAAAAAGAAAAAAGTCCTCATTCTTTTTCAATATCTGTAAAAATATGAAATCTTAACAGTTCTGACTAATAAATTTAAATAATTAGCGAAATGAATTTATTTTTGAGAGACTAGAAACAATTTTGAAGCTTATCACTTAATGGTGCATTTTCATAAGACATTAAACCATGTTTGTCTAAAGTGCGGCCCAAAAGTCTTTAAAATGCTGCCCAAACACAAATTATGAAAATATTTAAATTTATACATTTTTATTAAAAAATAAATGTTTGCAATATTTTTCATACATAATCCATTCGTTGACATTTATTTTGAAATAAAAATTTAAATAAAAACATCTTAGTATGCCATGAGAATTTATGTTTCGAATTATATGTGTGTATCCACTCGACGATCTTGATGGCACATCATTGTATTGTACATCAGGGCAATTTATGTGGAAATTTTTTAAAAATGATAAGTATATTAAGCGTTGTTATAAAAACCATTAACTTTATAAGAGCAAAAGGACTTAATCATAGACAATTTGAAGAATTTCTTAAGGAGACTTAGTACCTTCGCACCTTCAAAAATTCGATTTTTCAAATTTATTTTCAAAAAATAATGTGGAATATTAGGAGCATTTTAAAGTAAACCGCGTCAAAATCCGACAACTATTACGCCCTGTGCAACAAAAAATGTAATTGTTAGAAGCGACTTTTTCCATTAAATGCAATGTAAACAAATCGCTTCTTTTCAGTTTCGTTTTTTCACACTTTCTCACTGGATTAAAAAAATTGTTTTGTATGTAGAGTTTTAAAATTGTACATGAGTTTTGCACTTGTAGGTCTTTATTCTGTGAACCTCAGTTTTATTAATGGGATGATTAGATTTTATTTTATAGCATGATACATGAAAAAAAGTTACCTGTTTCCAAATTTTATAAGTTTTTTTTAATTTTTCAATTTTTTTAAATGTGAGATAAATTTGAGATTTGCAGAATGAGATCATTATTTAGCTTTAATTTGGTACAAGAATTATGGTTCTACTGTACATCTTTCAAATGTTATCTTGTGTGTAACGGAAGGAAAGCTAATTTATTTTTTAAATTTTTGTACTCATATTACATGTTGTTTAAGAAAATATATTAATTTAATCGTAAAACTGGATCCAGTACTTCAAACTATATACTTTATTACACAAACTGGCAAAGTTTCATATTAAAATGAGCAAAAATGGTTGGTATATGATGAATCGAAAAAAGTGTGTCAAAATGTCCTACTTTTGATTTCGAAAGGTACTAAGTCCCCTTAAGGTAATGGGCACTGAATTTGCAGATGTTATTTATTATACAGAAGTAAGGGGGAAATGCTCAAAATTTTTTACGATTTGAGAACTGAAATAAAAATATTTATGGAAACAAAAGGGACACCTGAGGCTGAATTTGAAGACGAAGATTGGATTTTAGATTTAGCTTTTTTAGTAGATTTAACAGAACATTTGAATGATTTAAATTTGAGACTTCAAGGAAAAAATCAATTTATTAATAACATGTTCCAAACAATAACCGCGTTTGAAAAAAAGTTGAAATTTTGGCACAATCAAATAAAAGTAAAAGATTTGAAACATTTCAGTACTTTGGCTGCGCATAAACCTGTGAGTTGCACAAAATATGTTGCATTAATTTTTGATTTAATTCAAGAGTTTGAAAGTAGATTTCAAGATTTTCGAAAAAACGAAGAGTATTTCAACATATTTCTACCCCATTTTCTCTAGAAACAAATGAATTACCTTCAAATCTCCAAATGGAATGCATTGAACTGCAAAGTGACATTCGACTGAAAGAAAAATTTGGGAATGTTTCTTTACTGGAATTTTATAAAGATTACCTACCCCGCGATAATTATCATAATTTTCACATTCATGTTTAATTAATGTCTTCAGCTTTTGGCAGTACCTATATTAGTGAACAATTATTTTCAAGAATGAAGCATACAAAAAACAAAAATAAGACAACTGACAAACATCTTAAAAAAAAATGCATTAGGAATTGCAACCTCGTCTATTGAACCCGATATTGATTTGCTTATTCAAGAAAAGCAAATTCATCCATCTCATTAATACGAATTTTTTCCATCTTTATGAAATCCAAACTAAATGAAACGAAACTTTTACAAATTTAAAATATGTACCAATACTATCTAATTCAAATTAAAAAAAATATATAATTAAAAGAAGTTAATTCATTTTAATAAAACTACATGTTGTACTTCGTTCAGTTACGTATTGTTATTATATAAAAATTTTATATTTTATTTGCAGAAATATCAGTTTGTTTTTAATTTTTCTTTAAATATTTAGCTTTTCACTAATAAGCAGTGTTAATTATATTGCTTTATATTACGTATAAGTGCTATGTTATATTGTGTTTTATGATTTAGTTGACATAGTTGTATTGTAAACCAGACTATTATATTTTAAGGTGAAATTAAAATTATCATTCTAACACCTATATAAATTTTATATAGTAATGTATTATTTTTTGATATGTTTCTAAAGATAATAAGGATATTGTCATTTAAATTTTATTTGTATGATTACTCTTTTCAAGGTACGTTATCATTAATTCTGCTTATTTTTTAAAATGTTCATTTGAATTACATTTTGTTTAATATAATATTTAATTGCTTCTTAATTTTTTAAAAAATAAATGTTATAAATCAAGTTGTTAAAATTTAAATTCTAGTAAGTTTTTGCGGGACACTAGACTCTTACAAAGGTGAGAATGAAATATATTAGCATTTTGTTGCTCTTATCATTCCATAAATAATCGCCATAGTACAAAATTTTCACATTCGATACATAAGTATTAAATTCCAGTACAGATTGTTGTCTCGATATAAAATGCGTGTATGTATTGTGTGGTAGTAAATTAACATTCTTTCTAGAAAGGATTCACTGTTTGAGGCAATATACGCTTAGACTACATAAATACGTTGAGTTAGTGACTATATTATTTGTAATTGAGATACTTTGGAGACAGATTCATATTTCACATAAATAAAACGTTAAATAGATATTCCAATTTTAGTATAAGGTGAAATTAATATTCCATAAACTGATAGAAATATGAACACGTATTTTTCGAAAAATTTTTCTTGACAATTAAATTTTAGGTGTAAATTTCAAGAATGATATGTATCAGTTATTAGATCTTAAATAATTTGTTTGTAAAATAAAAATTTTATGGATTTGTAACATCAAAAATCATTGAAGGAAAACACTGACATACTTATTTAGTATTTAGATTGAGAAGATAGTTTGCTATACTAGAATTGAAAATACATCGTAATACTTAATTCATATGTTAAAATATTTAAAGCTTATATATATTATTCATGAATCTTAAGGTTTAACATAACTAAATTTCTTTTAAAAATTGCAATGGAAATATTTATTGTCTGATTTGAGTCCAAGATGGCAGCAGAATAGAGATTAGTGCAGAAGAAGTGTCTATATAGACCCCTAGGGCTGTTTACAATATGGGGTCTATCTGACCCAAGGGGTCGAATGGGGTCTGTGGGACTCGAGAAGAAAACAGTTCTAATACATAAATCACATATCTAACTGCGTATGAAAATTTAAAATATTTTTATAATTGAACTTAATATTATGTTCTTTATGAAAATAAAATAATCAAAACAATCCTTTTCCTTATATGTTTTCTGTATGTGCTCGTAACGTCTATGACCTTGTACAGTTTATAATTGCACTGACTACTTGACAATATAAATTTTGAGATAATATAAATATAAAAGCAAAAATATGTGAAACTTTACGAAATGGCTCCGTCATTTAATACTTCAAGTTCTATATGGTTGAAGCCGGTTTCAGTCGTTAATTCAATTTTAACTAAAAACAGAAATAAATTAAATGTATATTGAGGATTTAGGTTAAAATTGATAATTTCAGACATTGCGAACGCCAGAAACACCAGGCACACTCATCTCGTGAATAAAATCTGCAGCTACTTTACTTACTGTTTCTGATTTATTAAATATTTAGACTAATATAGTTTTATTTTAATTACCTGCAAAATTACCTGGGGGGTCTGTGGAGATTTCGAAAAATTATATGGGCGATGATCAAAGTTTGCATGGTTTAGTGTATGGTGTTTAATTATGACCGTTTGAGGCCACATAGCAAAAATTCTGCAACAATACTTTTCAACTAATTGAAATAAAATTAACTCTA
>BMAW01065638.1:3012876-3024705 GCA_019974015.1 Nephila pilipes | reverse complement strand
AAATGGCAAAATATATTAAAAATGGTTACAACACCAAAAGTATAAATTGGAAAAATTCCGAACATTTAAATCCAAAAAATAACATTAAAGAAAAAAGCAAAAAAATCTTTAAAAAAACCAAAAGCTAAAAAATCAAAAACTAAAGTTAAAAAACTTAAGAGAAAAATCAAGATTTTCTTGTATGACACTCCACGTGTAATAATATTACAACTGTAATAAAGAGAAACGTAAATAAATATATAAATTTACGAAACATAAACTAATTAAATTTTGAAAAAATATTTACTCACATTAGCCACGCATTAATGCTTTAGCATGAGTGATAATATTTTTAATGGTACAATAGCCAATTGCGGCAATCCCGGGCCAAACAAAGTGAGTGTGTGTAAAGTATAAGACTGTGATCTAGAGGTGTGAAAAAATTGAAAAAAGATAAACTTTTTTGAAAAGAAGGAGGGTCAAAAATAGAGAAGGATTGCTAGAGTATCCCGTGGGCACACACCCGTGTTTACCAAAGGCATTAAATCCCATGGGAATAAAAAAAAAAGATCTTTACGATGTGTTGGGGTCATGATGCCCGTACCCGCCTAAAGAAGGCAAACCTCAGAGATCCCTCAACCTAGAGGATCAGTCCCCTGTTATAATTTCCAGAGGCAGGGTGCCCGGCTATACCCCCAGACACTGGGTACCCATTTTAGTAGCCTCTTATGACATGCATGAGCTACAGTGGGGCTATTTCATACCCGTTCTGCCCACGGGTGTATTTCAAGTCATAAGAATATTTTAAGAAGCATAAGAAATCAGTGAAAAGTCAACTACATAGCTAAATATTGTGCCATCTTCCCACGTGAAGAAACTATTTTTGAACATGCTGAAATGCAACCATTAAGCTCTATAAGCAATTTTTAAATGTTGCCAGAATTCCAAAACTAAACCTAGAATTAACCAATCAAAAATCCTTGGCCAGTACAAATTATTAAGAATGTAAAAACAAAAATTACAACTAAAAACTTACAAAAGTAAGAATTTTAAAAAAGGAACCCTTCGAGATGTAAATAATTAAAAGCGAAATTTAAAAATGCAACAGAACTTAGCAACGCTAGCTATCAAAATATTTCATAACTGAATCTAAAAAGAACGTTTTTTAGGAAAATCACTTAAATAGTAAAACTCACGAAAATTAAAAATAAATAAATACCCCACAAACAAAAAAAATTAAAAACTAAGAAAACAATTCACACACACACACACACACACACACACACACATATATATATATATATGTGTGTGTGTGTTTGTTTGTAAGCAACTAAAAGATATGTGTATATTCTTTATTATTTCTTTCGCAAAAATAAGAATATTGATCTACTTAATAAAAACGCGTGTCTGATCAACTTTATTGTTGAAGAAGATGAGAAGTGAATGAAAATGAGAAAGAGAAGTAGTCTTAAGAAAGCTGAAACCAATGTAAATATAGTCATTTTATTCCTGTATGAATGATAGATAAAATAAGGGAAAATACAAATGTCTGTACTTATCCATACAGAAGGAAAAATCAAGAAGTCTCTTTTAAATGAAAATAATTTCTATAATGCGTGCATTGAACAATAAATGTGTTCCATTCATTGTTAAAAACAACATGGATTTGCTTCTGCAAATCAACTATTTGTGTCAAAAAATGATGTAATTATGACAATTTGTGAGTGAATATATGATGACAGGGAGCATGATTGGAATGCATATATGTGAAAATTAGCTTTCTCTTTTATATTTCTTAATCTTCGTTGTAAATGTTACACCGATTAAATTCACCCCCCCCCCTTTTCAATCAATATGTGTTTTTGAATAATAAAAACCCTCATAAAAAAAAAAAAAAAAAAAAAAGGATCACTAAAGAGTAACAAAAGACCTCTAAATGAGCGAATTATGATTTTCCAAATGTCGCACTTTTCAGTTTTTGTAAGATATTTGATACTTGACGATTGCTTTTACGTTTAAATTAGTTTAATGTGGAATAAAGGTAGAATCCATCGTTAGTAATTATCTGAAATATTAACAATGAAATAGTAAATGCAACGAAATGTAAAAAAGAAATTTTTAACCAAGTTGTCGAGTTGAAAGTGTACAATTTTTAATATTTTTTGGGGAAAAAATCCTTTTAAATTAATACAAATAAAATTGCATTTTTATGAAACAAAATTCATTTGCAGATTAATTTAAAATTAAATTTAATGTTCTTGCAGAGAAATGAATGTTTTTCGATATATTTAACATTTTACTTTTACAAAACATGATGTTTGTGATTAATAGTAATGTAGCGATTAAATCTTGTCCTAGTATTTCACCATGCTTAAAATTGAATTTTAAGCATGGTGAAATTTTAAGCATCAAAATTTAAGTTCCTAGAAAAACAAAAATTGTGAAATTTATGTTTCTTTTTGTAACAATTTTTTTTAAAAAAAATGGGTGCTCTTTCAAATTATTAAAAAAAGGAGAGATATTGATACAAAATAGTAAGATTTTCTTAGAGATTAAAAAAACTTCGCTGAAACAGTTTTATTTTATTAAACTTATCATGCATGAATATCTTAATAATAAGAACTGACCTTACGAGAAAGAAACAGTTAAGTTTTGTGTGTGTAAAGGAAATAATCGAGGAGACCCTTGAAATGTGAGCAGTTTTAATTACTTCATTGAACATGAAATTATTTTGATTACATTGCAAAACATTCCATTTAATTAAATTCCCTTAAAATTTGTTTTAAAACTTCTTCAAATATACTGAAAGGTAAAACTGTGACGAAATGAAATAAGGGGAAAAAATAAAGAGAAATAGGGGGGGGGGAATTGCTAGAGGTTGTTCTAATATATTATGAGAAAATTTGCAATTTTTTTTTAAAAAATTCTAAAAATCGGCTCTAAATTCACATGTGCTGTTGCAAATTTGTTTTACTTTAATTATTATTTTTTGTATCTTCAAATCCTGTAGAAACAAATAAATCTGTAGTTATGTCTAAGAAAAATTGTTTTCTTTTCAAAATTTGTCTGATCATACACTATAAAAAAATAAAATGAATAAGGAATTATTAATTAGTTATAGAAAGTTTAAGTTTTAAGCAGCTCCATATTATTGAAATGATTAATAGAAATACAATTTTAAAAAGGCAACAAAAGTCCTCTTGCTTAATATATTATCAATCATTCTCAGAAAACTAAATAACTCATTAAATTAATTAAGAATTAAATTCGTAGGACACTTAGGATAATTTACGCAGGGAATTGACTCTGAATCATTAATATTTTCACGGTATAAAATAGTTTGCATTATCTTTACATTTTTTTCGTATTTAGATGAATTTTATTTTTGAAATAAGCGCATTATGTTTCTTAATTTTGTAATATAATGAAAACAAAGTTATTCAATTAATTTCTGATTATTATTTTCCTAATTTGAGTTACTGTTTGAATGCAAATTTAATTTTAGTTAGTTAATGTACCATTGAACTTCTATAATTCAAGCTTTTATGATTCGAAATTTTAGATAATTCAAAAATTTCCCTAGAATTCTTTAAAGCAATGGGAAAAAATTTAGGTTTATTCTAATTTTATTTCAGATCATTCGAATTTTTCACACGATAATTTTAGAATTATTAAGGTGAAAGCCTCATCTAGTGCAATATAAGCTGCGATGCATATGCATGAAATTTCGAGTTTTTTTGATTGATTGATTAATTTATTAACTTCGCACCAAAAGAGACACAAGGGCTATTGGCGACAGACCTCGCAATTTTGAACCTTGGTTTAGTGACGAGGACAACGCTTGAGCAGGTACCTTCCTCTCCAAATTTCCACACCATGTCAACGGAAAGACTTGGAACCTCGGCAGATTTTACGTGCGTCAGCAGGTCTTTTGTGGCATCAAGGCTTGATCTCACTACTCCACGAAAACTACCGGCTGCAAGTTCGCGATGATGACCACTAGGCTACCGTTTTTTGATGGTCAGTTTTACATAGAACATTCTATTTTTTATCACTTGAAAAGTTGGAATAATTTGCAATGAGTCAAACACTGCATTTAATGAGGGAAATGAAATACATGATTTTTTTTAAAAGCATAACTCGTTAAGGTACGTATTAAAAATATTTGATTTAATTGGAAAATATAAATGCATATATTGTAATATACGTGCATTTTGTAAAGTTGAGCTTGTAGATTAAATCTTATCAGCTAATCATTGAGTTGACGTTTTGAAAAACTTACTTCTTCTTCTTCTTCTTTTTTTTTTTAAAGAATACATGCATAATTCGAATTTTAGGATTCACGTTTTTTTCTGGTCCCTTCAGCTTAGAATTATCCAAGTTTGACTGTATGTGTATATATATATATATATATATATATATATATACATAAGTACATATTAAAAGCACAAAACATTTTAAAATTATTTAAAACAAAAACAACTAAGAGAAAAACCATATATTTAAATAACCAAAAATCAAATTAAAAAATATTATCAAAAGGAATGAAATTCACCCCACAATTTAATTAAATGACGAAACAATTTATTATATATATGCAGAGTTATATTGTCTGCTATCAGGAAAACATTTACCTTAAACGCAGAAAGATCACGCTATGCGCACTAAAACATTACACTGGACCTGAAAAAAAAAACTGATATACATACAGAACGATAGTTAAAGAATCGATTCTCTCTTTTCTACAAATTGATTAGATATTTTTGAAGTTTTAAATGAGAAACAATTCTATAAATATGATTCGCTTGAGGTGTATTGCTACTCACTGATTAAATTGCCATATAAATTAATCTCCTTCCTTATCTTCGGTGGGATTTTGTTCCGCAAGGCTCGGCTTATGAAATCGATGACTTTTCTATTAAGTTAAGAGGCTTACGCAGTACCTTATAGAAATCAAGTGGATTAATCACAAGTATCTTAAAAGTTAGAATTAAATTCTCTTCGTGAATTACTTTTATTTAAAAATAACAAAGTATATTTTTTGTGAAAAAACTCAAACAACACATTCAGTTATCTCCAAAAACTTTTGCCAGAAAAGAGAAATACAATTCCCAGCTACGTTTAACCTACAAAATGTTATGAGAAATAGTATATTTAAAAAGATAACAAATCATACCCTCGGCGGGATTCGAACCCGCAATCCCCGGTTTAGGAGACCGATGCCTTATCCGTTAGGCCACGAGGGCTACACTGGTAATGTAAGACACCTAGTAGACTTTCACATTACTTTTTATAATGTTTCAAGTTTTAATCCTTTTCTTGGAATAAAACAGCTTAATTAATTGCTGAAAAATTTGTCAATAATTCATTTGTTGAAAGTATCACATTACAAATTTCACAATCTCGCACCGAAATCAAATTTGTGTGGTTTGGAAGAGTATGTTGTTTCTATATTTCATCTGCATCACTTTTTTTTTTTTTTTCGTTTTTAAATTTTTTTTGATAAATTCATAAAATGCGTGGTCCATTTCACGATAAATTTCTTGTTGTTTTTCAATTCGACGTTAATAAATAGTTATGCAATACAATTTTCCCAGGATATATTTTAAAAGAATGTTCGTTTGAGATGTATCGGCTCTGAAAGATCCAGAGTACTTTTAACTTGTTTAATACCTATTCATATTTCGAACACAAAATCCCCAGTTTGAGAGCCTGTTGCATTAGCCATTTCACGATGAAGGCTGCCAAATTTTTTTAGTCCCAATTGAGTGTCAAAAATATTCATAGCCGCCGCATACTCCATTTCCAATATCATCGTGATGATACGAAGAAGAATATTCTGAACGATATTTTAGAGAAGGTCGCTTTCGCAGCCATTTCTTCCAATTAAAATTCATACCCTCCCTGTTGTATAGAGTTTCGCTTTGAATAATCCCATTTGACGCCATTGGCTATCTCGAGTTTAGATGGAGGGTTATTTGACACGTGCGTCATAGCCTGTATGTCACTAGTTGCGATTATTTGCGTTTGTCTGAATTAGGCAAACAAAGCCAAGTTTTTTTTGCATTCGGGTGCGCATGCAACCTGTATATCTAAGCCGTGCTGCTATCTAGCATTTTAATCCTGGGTCACCACTTCATCGGGTGATATTTTCTGTCAAGTGTTGAAAGAGGATGTTGACTTCAAGTGCCGGTGGCGTTTTAAAACTTCAATCTTTGGATTCGAAGGAAACTTGTCTGGTTGCTATTTGCAGCGCTCTTATCAAAAAGGCCAAAAGGGATTCCTCCATGGCCCAGTTATTAAGGCGTTCCTTTAACTTCTCTTCTTGTTGTTGTTAAAGAGAGCAGCAGTAACTGCATGAAATTAAATTTCAAAAACCTTTACTTCGCAATGGAGAAATTTAATAAGTAAGGCACCAGCTCAGATATTCGAATCACTTGAGCGCGTTTCAAAATTACCGAGCTATTCGTCTTTTCGGATGGGACTGTATTAATTTAGAAAGGGATCAGTAAATATACCATATTCTTTAATTCGGCTGTTAATTTCTTTTGGATCCGTTAGAGGTTTCCAAATTTCTATCTCAGTGTATCTCTGGTTACAATCCGAAGTATAATGTATACCCTAATCATGATCAAAATTCTAGGGTACAATCAAAGTGCAGCCTTTTTCAAAAATAATAGTATAGGGCAGATTTTTGTATTGAATATACTCACGCGGCATTTCATTTCAGAACTTCTCGTGCACCTCTTGAGAGGGTTTTTCAGGTATTCCTAGGGCTACGCGTACGACAAATTAAGGAACATCTGGCGCTTATCGAAATTGACATGAGAGATGAAAAGTATTTTAACCCTTAATTTTAGATTTGTTTCTTTCAGAATTAATCGTTTTCTTCAAATTTCAGGGTCCAAAGAAATCCTTTTTGTTGCGGTACTTTTATTTTAAAGAAGAAAAAAAAAAATATTTTGGCTGATTACCGAAAAATTTAAATGCTACTAGGAGAAAACACAATTTTTGAAAGTCTGGTTGATCTTATTTACACTTTTGAAAAGCTTTAAATTTTGCTGTGATCAAAGTTAAATGTTCCATTTTCGCAGTTTAAGCTTAAACATATGTTTCTGACGTACTTCTGCTTAACAAAATGTGTGAAATTTTTGTCGCATTCCACAAAACAAAAAAAACCTGGTATTTAATTTCTAAATAAACATATACATCCAACTCTTTTTTTTACATGATTTTGAAATAACACGGTTCACCAATTTACTTTTTTAAACGAATTTTTTGCTCTAGCACGAGGGGGCCCCCCCGGTTTTTTTTTTTTAAATTCAAATTTTGACAGTGTAACCAGAAGACGGGCAGTTTATGCCCACATATGTGTGAGTGACTTGGTCTACTTCATAGCTTGTTTACTTTGTATTCTGGAGTAACGGGTAATTTTCGAATTTTATCATCACTTTTTTCTTTATTTCGTTGTACATCAACTTGAACATAGCATTTTGGTTTCCGGCCAAACTGGAAATTCCTCACGTCATTGTTTCGACTGTATTCATTCGCTTTATTAAAAATTGTTTTAACATGTTAATAACTTGAAATATATCCTTAAAATCACAATTTCTGTCATGCACGACTTTTTTTTTTTACAAATTTCTATGCATTTTTTATTTCGTTAACTCAAGTCGATAATGATGAAGCCGAAGGTGTCAGCTATTAACGGCTGATTTAATTCGTGATGGCTTGGAATTTGCTACAAGTTTTGAACAATATTCTATGATTCTGACATGAAGCGTGCTTTAAATTTTCAACGTAATCTAAGTTTTGTATAGCAGGATATCGAGATTTATATAAGCAACATGAGAAAAACCAAGGAAAAAAAACAGCCATTAATAATAGACATTGTAACAACAAAAGTACCAACAGAGGCTATTAATAACGAATGAAATTCTTCATTTGAATCGAAGCCGACGGTTGTGCTAGACATATCCGACACATCTACTAATGATAGCATTTTTGATCCAGTTCGTAATAAACGTGCTCACTTGTTATCAAGTAGCGATGAATAGTTGTTATTAGTTTCATACCTAATTTCAATTTGAATTTATATGTTGTATGTACCTATTTACTGAATTTTCATTGTACTCTAATTCTAATTTTTTTTGTAATAAAAATGATTTGTTTTTGTTTTATAAATATGTAATATGGATTTCATTATTACTTTTCTTGCACGGTTTTTTTTTGGGGGGGGGGAATATTCAGAATTTTTTCATCTTACATGATTTTTTAAAGTTGTGGAACATATCCCCAAATTTACCATATGCCGCATGTATTTTTATACGATTTTTTTTGCACGGTTTTCTAAGGAACGCATCTACCGTGTAAAAAAAAAAAGAGTTGGGTGCAGTTCCATAACAGAATTAAAATGTTTAACACCTTATTCCAGTCAATGGTACGCATATTACGAGGTCACGCAAAATTTAAGAGGTAGGCCAACAACTCTAAAACTAAATGGTAAGAGTCTATAAAAGACTAAATTATCTGGTAAGATTCGTTATGAAACCTCGCTGTTATAACAGTACTCAACAGTGAAAATTTTATAAAGGTGAAAATACTTCTCCTTTATACATTTTGCGTCGTTGAACAAGTAAATAACGCTCAAAATTGCCTCCTACTTAGGTTTCTGAATAATATTACTATTTTCACTTTGCATTTAACGCTATGGGAAAACAACAGTACGAATAATAGTTAACAAATTGTTCTTTATATATACACTCTGTCTTTTCATTCTTCTCTAGTGGGAATCTTGCGCAGCATCTCTCCGAATCATCCAGCAGAAATCTGCAAACATTAAAACAAATCACTTTCCCTTATAATGCTGCTCCATTGCAGAAATATCTTGTTGAATCACTCTCCATTCTTTTCACTGAAAGCGACACAATTCGCTGGGAAGATATCGGTTCAGAGTGATTCACTATCAGAGCGACCTATTTGCAGGAGGTGTAAGGGGTACAAAGACAATTCAAAATTACATTGCATTGTAAGGTCGGAAATGCCTTCTGCATGTGCTAGTGTCAATAGAAGGAAAGAAGACATCACAAGGAACTACAACATATTAGTATAATAGAAAACCTTTTAATGGTAAGTTTTACGTTGGTAAAAAGCACACTTGCTTCAAAAGGTGTTCGAAACAAGGACCACAAGCACTAACATATATTGTCATCGGGCTCTACAAACTAACATTTGGGAAGATTTCAGTTATATCTCTTATCTCCCTGCCAATTATGGAGATGCAAGCGACTGATTCAACGGGAGTCTTGTGCAAAAATGACTTCATATGATTCCAACAGAAGAAGTCCAGGTAGGATAGCTCCGGTGATCTAGCAAGACAATGAGTCGGAACACAATGACAGATCCAGTGATGTCCAAATATAATGTTTAAATGTCGTCTGACTGAATTTGTGCAATAGATTGAGTCCCACTATGCTGGAACTATATGGAGCGGCGCAATGACTGAGGAATATATACTTATTTGATAAGTTATGGCAAGACTTTCTGCAGGAAGATCAAATATTCCATACCACACAGACAAGGAGGAAAGAGGTAAAATCCATTAAGGTGGTCTTCGACAAGGCCGTACCAAACATTTACACAGAAATGGCTTTGAGCTGCATATGCTTGCGTATCTTCAGGATTCTCAAAGGTCCGCGCACATAATCATCAGGTGTCAAAGCCTGAACTCGTCATAAACGGTATTGATTCCTTTGGTTTGTTGATAGTATCTTCCCTACAATGGATTCGGAAATACTCAGTCGTTAGCGCTCGAGTCTTGCTTTCTGCAAGACGTAGGACACACTCCTAAATGTCCGGCGTCATCGTCGATTGCTCTAGATTCACGGTAACTCTTTCGAAACAACCACTCTCCCGCAACCTTCTGTGCAGAATGTGAAAAGATCGTTTGATGAGGAGCTCGTCCGTTTCGGGAAACGTTTCTGGTACAGTCAGCAGCTCTATACAAGAAGTGCGTGTCGGACAATTTAACGTTTGAGTATTCGTCCATCTTATTACCCCAACGATCAGTTTCCAAATGCTGATTTCAAGCGGGTTTATTGTGCACTCGAGCTCCAGAACAATGTCCTCTACCACGAGAAGAAGTCATTTGTGACTCTTCTATGCTACGTGATAACGAATTCTCTTCGTGCCCCCTATCCCTCAAGCAAGTTTGTCGCACTGGTAGTGAAACACCTTGTATATGAATGCAGGAAACGGATTTTCAGTGACGTATTGCACCCAATTTTCTCGTGGATAGATATAAGATCTTCTCTTCGGTATATGTAATTTTCAGTATCGAGAATTGTGTACTAACATTTCCGAAACAACTCCAAGCATCGGGATTGAGATTAGATTCAAACTGATTGTCTTACAAAAGCTTTCGCATCAAGGGATCGATGAATACCTATTGTGTGTCTTACCAGTTCAGTACTTAGAAATGCATGTTTATTTTTGTTAACGGAATTCGTAAGTCCTGGTTTTATGTACAACGGTGGCAGGACCATGCTGTTTGGGTTCGCATGAAACGTTTTAATACCAGGCTACCAAGTTGTTCGTAGAGGTCCTTTTTTTCTGTTTGTAATAGGTATGATTCGCTCGGCTATCCCACTGATATATATAGAAACAGTATTTTGTGTACCCACCTTGTAGGCAGAGCACAACTGTTATCATTTTGAAATCGCAACATAATAACAACTTATTTTGATTGTAATTTATGAAATACAGAAGGTGTCGACACATGAGGTAGCTTTCTTAACCTAGAAGGATATACGATATTTCATTAGTATTATGCAATAACGCAGCCTTCAGTTCAAAAGCAACAGTGCCGAGTCAATAGCACCTTTATCAAGAAACATAGTGCCTATTTTATTTCTTTTCATTATTTTTTGTTTCACGTATCATAACTATAATGTTCCACAGCTTTTTATGTAAAATGTCAATAGTGAAATTTTTCAAAGTCTTTGCCATTAGAGAATTTTAAAGGGGATTTTTTCGTATTTAGCAACCCAAAATTGTTAAAAGATGGATATATTTATTATGATAAAAAAAATGAAAGTTCGTTGACCAGTGTAACTTTTAAAATGCTGCTCGGAAACCTAGCCTTCCCGTAACAAAAGTAATCGATATCCTTTTGTTAATTTCTGGGCTTACACTGGAGTATACTAAAAGGTTAAACTGCTAACTTATTTATCAATACATCAATAAAATTATACCATGAGATTCATTAAACTTTTAAGTCACGACTAAAATAAACACAGAGAACAGAATCGAAGAAACAATATTGGCTGTGCTCTATCTGAAAACGTCTAGGATGAATTCATTGGATTCTTACAAAGTTTTATACATTCATTTACTATTTAGTTACTCAGACGAAGCTGTGAATTTATGTATTATAAGTGTTAAAAAAATCGGATCTTCAAGAATTTTAGCTTAAAGTCCGACTTAATATTGTACATCGAGAAGTTAATTAAATTGCAATATAAAAATGAAGATGCATTATTTTCAAACAAAAGAAAGCAAAGAAAATTGGGGCAAAATCAAACAAATTCTGGAAATGAACAAAATGTTAAATATTTTCTTCATGCAAAGTATTAACAAAAACAAGAGAAGTCATTAAAAAACTGTATATGTGAAAAAGTTATTGATCCCGGAAAAAGAAAACTTGAATTATAATTTATATATATATATATATATATATATATATACAGGGGTTGGACAAAAATATGGAAACACCTTTTAAAAAACATGTTTCTTTCCTTAATATGGTGTAGGAAACCCGTTGGCATCCAAAACAGCTTGCAGTCTTCTCGG
>BMAW01065638.1:2987669-3006287 GCA_019974015.1 Nephila pilipes | reverse complement strand
GAGAGAGAGAGAGAGAGAGAGAGAGAGAGAGAGAGAGAGAAGAGTGCGTGTGTGTGTACAGAAATACAGTTGAGTGGCGTTGCGACTGGAAAAGGATTGTAACTCTCCTCCCCTCATAAGGATTGTTGTATATTGAAATTTTTTTTATATTGAAATTTTTTTTTATTATTTTTTAGAAAAAATTAAGATTCGCAATCCCTTTTTCCAAAAAAAAAAAAAATCTTTTTACCTTTAAAATGAATAACGAAATTTCTAATTTATTTTGAGATACCAGTTGCAGTGGGAGACCCCCTTCGTGAAAGATTTTTCGCTACAACTTTGACACATTCGTATCTCTATATATCGAACTAAAATCCGAGGTAGAAAATTCGATATAAAGAAATACATGTTGGAAACCTTTTATTATTTTACAACGTTTTTCTGGATTTCACTTGGTGTGTGTGTGTGAGTGTGTGTGTGCGTGTGTCATCAAATTTTCGATCGTTAATTTAACCAACTTCCCATCAAGCTAGAGCTTTGAAATTTTGGGAATCGTTCGTACTCGCCTAACAATGCAATATTTAGACGTTTGCGACAAATTTTAAGTCATATTTTCTTAAATAATGCAGTTTAGCCCAATCACTTGGCGCAATTTGAATAATTGCCAAACTTGGCGAATTTTTTTTTTTTTTCGCTGAATGTTAAGTCCGCTTCGCGGACCAATTTAGCAACATTTGGCAAAATACCGCCAAATAATTCCTGTCTCCAAGAGTGGTTTGACTAAACTGTATTCCAACCATTTAATTTACCGGATTAATTAATTTTAGTTAGTTTTAACGTTGTTATGTATTTCACTTGGTGTGTGTCTGTATGTATGTGTATCAATATGTCATCAAATTGTCTATTGTTAATTTAACTAACTTCCCATCAAGCTAGAGCTCTGAAATTTTGGGAACCGTTCTTATTTGCCTAACAATGCAATATTTAGATATTTGCGACCAGTTTTAACTAATATTTTAATAATTTTTTTAATAAACTTTGCCACCATATAAAAACGTTGGTTTTTATTTCGAATTTTCTTATTAAAATATTCATGTGTTTGTAAGGTTAAAGAAGACTTAAGAGCTATTAAACTATGAAAGCAATTTATTGAAAAATATGTACAGATATGTATATAATTTACAAATTTACTTGCAATGTACTAAAAATTGAAGGTTGTAAACAAAAAAAAAGGGGGGGGGGAATGATTTTGGACAAATTAGTTCCTATATGTCTTTTTGAATACTGTATTTTACTGAAGCCATTTCAATGTTATGTTCCTTTTTATTCACAAAGGTAAAATTTTCTTTGCGAATGCTAGGAATAAATCTCAATCCATGCCAGAGAGTTTAGAATGCTTCCATTATTTGTTTTTATAATGTTCTTTTTTTAATTTTTTTATATTCAATGCCATCATCATCTTTGGGTTTATCTCGATTAAAGCAGTCATTTAATATTTACAGATCGGTGGGATAATCAGCTATAATTGAGTTCTCATACATGTGTAAAATAAATGCTGTTTATTTTAACTATAAAATTATTCCGTTTGATTATCTGATTTACTAATTCTTTTTCATAATATCGTAATTTAGGGTGATAAACAAAGTGTACCGATCCCGTAAAAATTACGTCTATTAGAAATCAGCAGAGTTTTTGCCTCTCTCAATGTATGATGTTTGTTTTCTATTTATTTATTACTGTTTATAGTTATGTTGTAAATGTTATAAAATTTTATCAGTGATAATTGCATTAATATGGAAGGAAAATATTGAATAAAAGAATATTAAGTGTCATGTTTTGGAATATTAAGTGCCATGTTTCGGAATATTAAGTGCCATGTTTCGGAATATTAAGTGCCATGTTTCGGAATATTAAGTGTCATGTTTCGGAATAAACTAGGATGCGGCTTATCCGATGAACTTTCATTTTTTTAAGTCAATTATCATATTTTGGGCATATACACTAGGGCGGTTTATATACCCCCCCCAAAAAAAAAAAAAATTAATTAAATTTGACCACAAAGAAAACATTGTGAGTTTTATTCCCATGCCTTACTTGACATAAAATTGTTTGAAAACGAAAAAATATTTCACTCCCCCCCTCCCCAAGTTTCGTGTTAAACGTTTTTCATTGTACTTCAAATATTTGCCTTTATATATATATATATATATACACATATATTTATATCAATCATCATTACTATGAAACCTGATTTAAGTGTTTTTCTTATCCAGTGATTGTATTTACTGCATTGAAAGATGTTCTTTTGTAAGAAATTTTATTATCTAAGAATAAATAATCACCTGATTTTATTCAAATCTTTCTTATCTGTCCTGAAAATTCACGAGACCTCTTCGGAAATGAGCGACAAATTTTTTATTTAAGCTTCCTAACATAATTGTATCTTATATCAATAAATAATCAAATAATTTTAACCACGTATCCATACTAAAAGCCCACAAAACCTCCTCTGAAATGTGTGACAATCCCCAAAAGGTCTCGACCCATACTTTGCCAAACACTGGATTAAATGATGAGGTCACTGAATTTCTCACCTAGCAAGCCTGAACTGAACGCTGATTGACACTATTTTATAAGAAACTGGTCACAAACTATCATCGTCTTCCGTTTCACCTATCCAAATAAAAGTTCTAAAATGTGAAGGCGAGGTGTCAAAGTCAGTTGACGTGAAGGGAAAAGAAACGAGATACTGGTGGCTAGGGGTGGTTGATATCTATCGAAAAGAATAGATGACAGCTCAAGAGATAAGTTCATACAGAGTTCTTTTTGATCTGCAGGAGATATTTTCTTTTCATGGAATATCTCAAGGTCAAGTAAAGGGGTTATTCTCTCCCAAGTGGCTAAGATAGGTTTGAATATACTATAGATGCTGGAGATTTCATGATATTGTCGTCACACACATACACACACATAAAAAAATGTTTAGGTGTCTTTTTCTTTTATTTAAGCTTTTAATAATTTTCAGTTGTGGTTGATGAACTAATACTCCCATTATTTATTCCCATAGAAAACTTTTGATCTTCTTCAGAATCATATTTTGGGTTTTTTTAACGTTGTAATATGTAGTTGATGATTAAGTTATACATAGTAGATTTATAGGTTTCAAAAGGGCATTAGAAACTTTAAAAAAAAGTAAAACCTGTTTAATTTAAAGAAGAAACCATTAAGAAGCAAATTTAATTAAATAATTATCTATTAACTTATAACAAAAGCTTTTTTTCAATGAACATCACTTTAGAACAACCCGAGAGCTGATGGCAACGCAACTGGAATTTTGAATCATGGTGAAGGAACGAGGACGACACTTGAGCTGGTATCTCATTATTCTAACTTCCAAAAAAGTACGGACTTCGAGTCCAGTAGAAGTTAACTTATTGTGTTGCTGTCCTTATTAAGAAAGACAGTCTTTGATTGGACCAGGACTCGAATTCGCGACTCGACTCGAATGTCACTTGACATTGAAATCCTGATTATATGTATTGGGCTATACAGAAACAAGAAAGAAAAATTATTTTTCTATTTTTTTTGTAAATAAACTGAATTAAAAATTAAAAATGTAACTGTTTATATTTTCAAAAATTTATATGTTCAGCTATCGATAGCTTTAAATCTACATTGTATTTATTATGAACGCTTCTGGATATAATTTCAAATGTTCAAAAATTATAGTTATTAATATGGTAAAATACGAATGATTCCAAGTATAATTCAAAAACAATGAAAATGGAAAAAAAACAGTGTTGTTATTTAACTACACCCAAATCTTTTTTTACACGATTTTGAAATAACACGGTTCACCAATGTATTTCTTACACGATTTTCTTGTTCTAGCACGAATCCCCCCTTTCCACAATTTTTTAAAATTCTTATTTTAACAGCGTATTCAGAAGACGGTCAGTTTATGCCCACACATGTGTGAAGGACTTCATCTACTTCATGACTTGTTTATTTTGTATTCTGGAGTAACGGAGAATGCCCAAATTTTCTGATCAATTTTTTCACTATTTCGTTGTACTTCAACTTGAACACAGCATTTCAATTTCCAGCCAAAGTGAAAATCCATCGCGTCCCTGTTTCGACTATATTCATTCGCTTTATTCAAAAATTAATTGTTTTAACATGTTATTATTCTTAAAATTATTTATTATTCATGTCATATATCCTTAAAATCACAATTTCTGTCATGTATGATTTTTTTTTCACAAATTTCTACGCATTTTTTCATTTCGATAATTTAAGTCGATAATGACGAAGCCAAAGGTGAAGTTCAGCTATTAACAACTCATTTAATTCGAGAGGGCTTGAAATTTGCTGCAAGTTTTGAACAACATTTTCTATGATTCTGACACGAAGCGTGCTTTAAATTTTCAACGTAATCTTAAGTTTTGTACAGCAGGATATCGAGAATTTTATAAGCAACATGAGAAAAACCAAGGGAAAAAAAACAGCACTAATAATAGACATTGTAACAACAAAAGTATCAACAGAGGCTATTAATAACGAACGAAATTCTTCATTTGAATCGAAGCCGGCGGTTGTGCTAGGCATATCCGACACATCTACTGATGATAGCATTTTTGATCCAGTTCGTAATAAACGTGCACACTTGTTATCAAGCAGCGATGAATAGTTGTTAGTAGTTTCATACCTAATTTCAATTTAAATTTTTGCATGTGTTGTATGTACCTATAAACTGAATTTTCCCCGTACATTAATTTAAATTTTTTTTTGTAACAAAAATGAATTGTTTTTGTTTTATAAATATGTAGTATGGATGTCATTAATACTTTTTTTTTGCACGGTTTTTTGGGGAAATATTTAGAGCTTTTTCATCTTGCACGATTTTTTAAAGTTGTGGAACATATCCTTAAGTTTACCATATGTCGTATGTATTTTTTTACACGAATTTTTTGGACAATTTTCTAAGGAACGTATCTACCGTGTTAAAAAGAGTTGGATGTATTTAGCAATAATATGTAACTGTTTTTATAGTTTGAGTAAGAAGGTGAAATTTAACAACGTATAATACCTTGGGCCATGACCAATCAATAAAAGTTCAAACTGGCAAAAGTCAGTAGAAAAAAAAATCAAACTGTTTTCTTTTTTTAATTCTTAAAATAATCCTACATTCAATTTTTACAAATGGGCAGCAGAATCCTTCACGCGTTCACAATAAAAGATTATAAAAAAAAAAATTTACTTAACTGGATAATTTTAAAGATGGGCCCAAGTCAGGAATTAATCTAAATTCAATCTCTCAGAAAACCACCTAATTTATAATCTTTGAACACAAAAACGTCGTGTGCGAAGTTCTTCATTCTCTGCGTAAGAACACATTTAATTTCTGTCTTTAAGTCTTCCGATCTCTACTATTATTATTTATTCCTCCAATCTCTTCGTTTGCTTATAAACCTTTTCCAGTCTCGCTATTTGATCACTCTTATTCACTTCACTTCAATGCAATAATACTAATTTATATAAATCACTGTTCATTGCTCACGATGGGGTTTTCAAATCGAATAACGTCTCATACAGTCCGTAAAGCTTAATTGAAGAGATATATGCCTGAGTGTCTCCTTGCAAAATGATGTACAAAAATATATAACAAGTGGGATGGAACAGATTTGATTAAATTTGATTTTAAAGTATAGAGTTGAACTCTGCATTGAATATGAAATTTAATAATGCAATTTTCTCAACTTCTTATATTACTGTTTCTCCCAATTTTGCATTGTACAATTTCTCTCAAATATGATTCGTCAAAATATAATGTACTTTCATAGTTATGTTGATCCTGTAATTCGTTGAAAAAATTCGAATTTGATAGTAAAAAAAGTTATAAAATAGGATCCAAATATTTATATCAAAATAATTATTCATCATCTTTGAATAACAATGAGATTATTATTACAATAAAATTGAAATTACTGTTTATAGCTATAGTTTTCCTTTTCGCTAATATATATATATATATATATATATATATATATATATATTCATATAGCGAATAGGAATAGAGATTCAAATGAATGATTGATTAGTTTATTAACTTCTTACAAAGAAGCACCTAAAGGATTATTAGCGACGTATCTCGTAAAAATGAACCTTGTTCAAGTGACGAGGACGACACCTGTGTGTGTGTGTGTGTTTGTTGTGTGAGCCAGCACCCTCTCTCCAAACTTCCATACTACGCTACAAGGAGGACTTGAAACCTGGACCAGATTTAACGTTAAAATCCACCCAGCTACACGGTGGATCTTAAGTGGCATCAGGGTTCTAACTCAAGTATCGACATAAGCAACGCCAGCCGCGAGTTTGTGACCATGACCGCTAAGCTACAGCTGCCACCTAATCCAAATGAAAAATGCATTTTTTTTTTCAAATTGAACTTCTCGGTTAAATTAAAATTGCCAATTTCAAAAAAGCCAAGCTGCGTTTTCCGGTTTTATTTAGAAAGAGTAGAAAACATTTGTTCTGAGTTAAAAAAGAAATTTATCCAAACTCAAACTCAAAACGCTTAGCATATTGATAAAAAAAAAATCAGACTCCCCCTCTCCTTCAAACTACTGACATGCATCCGGATGACGAAGGCAGACGGCCGGACATATTCCGCTCAAAAGTAATCAGATTAGAAAACGAAATCAGTTGCTTACCGTTTTGTTGTTGACAGAAAGAGACGACGGAAGTGACGTGGTAAAGACGTCACAAAAACTAATCTCCATCTTTCCAAGTTTTCTCAGACGAGCACGCAGAAACACAAAAGTGATAGCAACCCTCATCAGTCATTGGAGCTGACACTGACAAGCGTTGTCCGAATAGTCGCATTTATCATTCCGACCGGGCTACTGACAAACGCAATTGGGGGACGGGAAGGGGAAGAAAGCCACTGATTCAAAATACGCGCGCTATTATATGCGAGCTTACAAATGTGACGAACGACTGGCCTAATTGAAAACATGTCTCGGATTTGACTTTTGACTCCACCTGGTCTGGTGGGGCTAAGCAGGCCACCTGTTTGATGTGGGGGGAGATTTCCGGTATCTTTTGTTGGAATGTCCAGCGAGAGTTTCTAGAGTCCCTTAAGTGATTGATTGAGAGCAATGAGCCTGACCATAGAAAGATGTTTGATGTCGCCTCTCTTCGACCCAACCACCATTACCGTTAAAACTTAATTTTTGCTGGGTAAACTAACCAGATGGACAACATATTAGTATACGCTGTGGCTTAGAGGTTGAGGATCGGTGATGGATGGAATAGGTAGGCTGTCATTTTCTATGAACTGTTGATTAGTTGGAGGGATGTTGATCTTGAAACCTAGGGTTTTAATCCCTTTCTTTTTATCTATAGCCCTTTCGGATTGATTCTTCAGTTGTATTACTTGATACCACAAAACGTTTGGCTTTTCTTAGTCGAAACGACAATAATCTTTTAGTTTCTTGTTTGGTAAGTTAGTTTAATGGACAATTTGTGTAAATAATAGTGGTCCCTCTGATATTGAATATCGGGGAAGTTGGAATAGGTTTTTGTGTGATTTAACTGAGCTGATGGTTGATATTTTTGACTGATTGTTTATCATCCATCAAAGGGACTGTTGTTTCAGTCAACCGCAAAATGTCGGAACTGATCACTTTTCAAAATTTTACCATAAAATTTTTTACAGTGTTTGATACCTGCTTTCACCAGTAATGAACTTAATTTTCAAAAATATATGTCATAATAAATTTCTCCTAATTTTTATTGGACTGAAATGATATATATATATATATATATATACATAAATATTAAGTATTTTGTTTAGTTATCAATTGATGTTATTAACTAAAATCATATATAATCAAGAATCAAGAAATGATTGAAATTGAATAAAATTATTCAGAATTTTAAGACAGCTGTGAGTCAGCCATTTTTTCCCCTCAAGATTTTCAAGTTACTTTCTTTCAATTTGACTTCCTTCTTGGAATGTTTTGCGGGTCAAATGATTTTAATATTAATTTGTCAATATTACTCTATTTAATGCGTTGTAAAGAAAATATTTCCTTTGGAGCGACATCTGTTTCTTCGCAACACATTGTATATAACATACTGAATCTTCATATAATAAGATATTAACATTATGCTTAGAAGAAGTGTATTATTCCCGATGAATTTCGTAACTTTGAACCTTGGTCAAGTGACGAGGAGGACAGCTGTGGTGGGCACACCTCACAGTGGGATGGCTTAGATCCTCGACAGACTGTAACATGCATCATCCCGTCTACTGGATAGTTTTTTAGTGGAATCAGGGCTTGAACCCACTACTCAATAGAAACAACGCCGGCCGCGAGTTTACTACCATGACCACTTGGCTGCGACGGCCACTAAGTTTAGTTACGCGTCATAGGGGGGAAAATGGTGAAACACGAATTGATTTTTGATGTGTATGTGCTAAAATATATCATAAGAGAAAAAAAAAACTTTTTTTCTTTGCTGATATAACTTTAAAAGTATTTAATTACTTTTATTTATTTGTGAATTAACGATAGGCGTTTTATTGAGAAAAAATAAAATGAGAAATTATTTTAATTTGATAGAATTTCTATCAAACATTCGTTTATGGATTAAAATTTTGGCCATTAAAATTTTAATAACGGACGCAGTGATGCGAATATCTGGAACACAAATAAAAATGATGGATACGTTAGTGTATAATTTTAGTAAATGTAATTTTTACTATGTAAAATAAAATCTCCAATTATTTTAAGAAATCAGATATGTCTTGCAGCAAATGTTTTTAAATCGGTTGTCGATCCCGTTAAATTTCAACAAGACACAATTACTTTAATGCTCAATATTACGCGACGTAGCTTGGGGTTTTTTGTGTATTTAGAACAAGTGGGGGAGTATCAGAGCATACGTCTGAATTATTTAGAAAGCATGAGCTTCTAAGTCTAAAATATCTTATACATGCATCTATATTGCTATATAATGTGTTTTTGAGCAATTATAAAATAGACAGTAATATTTTACAGTAATGCTTTTGTTTTTGTACATGATTACTTTTGGTTATTTTCGGGTTATATATGTTGCAATGCTTTGCATTAACACACTCACGGACAGTACAGTAATGCATTTTTTTGTACATGATTATTTTTGGTTATTTTCGAGTTATTCTGGTTATATACGTTGCAATGCTTTGCATTAACACATTCGCGGACAGTGTTTCAAATGTGAGTGGAATTAGCAATGTCATATTTTTGCTTTCGGAATTAAGGTGACTTTTCTTTCAGAATATTTATAGAGCAATATCCTAGTGGGTGTGTCAATAATAATTATAAAAAAAAACATTTTTTTTAAGTAAGTTTATTTTATTGAAGGGTATACGAGCCGTCATTTGTATTTATGATACAGTTAAATCACGCACATATATACGAGTACAAGTGAGTGTTATAACCGTAATGTCAACTAAGAATTATTTTACTAGAAAATCCTAATGTTAACTACAAAATAAATGTATTACCCGAATACAAACTAAGGCAAAAGTGTTTTAAAAAATAATTAAATATTATATCAGTAACCAATTTCTGGGGGAAATTTTCAAAACAGTTTGGACATGAAACGGGTTTATCTCTGCATCCCTTGCATCTAAACGATGTTTCTTTCCATACATCCCTCCACCCTCCAACTTTCTTTATAACGTAAAATATATGTTTACTCTTTTATAATCTGCAGAAGATAAAAAATTTTCACGGAAGTGTTGAGAATCAGGAAGATTCGATTGATTGGTGTTTCGATTTGATGGACCTGGTTCACTAATAACTGAAAAGCTCATAATTTTTCGTCGATTCTTCTCTACCTTTTATTTTCAAATCCTTACCGATTTTTTTATTTTGGTTGTAACTTGTATCGAACGTTTTATAAAGCTATACCTCAAACTTAAATTGTTTCTACTTTTTCTTTTTCCTTTTCTGGAGCAGTTTCTTGTTCACGAATAAATACACATAGGCCTAACAAAAATTAAAAATTACCTTTTTATACCATCGTATAGTTTTAAGTGGTGAAGAGTAGTAAGTGAAGTAGTCAAAATATTCCTTTTTTAAGTCACTTTTTAGCACTGATAAGTATTCTGATAGAATAGTTCAATTGTATTTTCATATATTTAAACATATCAGTATTACTGCTCAAGCTGCCGTTTATTTATTAAGAGAAATAATCATGACGGCTCCAATAGCTATTACCTAAGGACGTGATAAATATTTGACTGCTGTAATCGTACTGTCTGTAAATGTGTTTTGTGCTGTTTGTAAATTCCAGAAGCATATTCCTTTGTAACTTTCAATGTCTTAGTCCATTGTAAATTCATTCCATCCATAAGAATTGTTTCAAGCTTTTAAATTTTTAAAATTCTTTCTTCGTGGTTAATGTTAGATGATTTAGAAACATTTGATATTCAAAGTTTTTTTGATATAAATAACTTACTAGTTTTTATTTATGTTTGCCTACAGGTATTCTAGAAATTAAAGATAATATAAGTAAAAATCAAATTAAACGAAGCCTTTAATTAAATATGGAGTAAAAGGTATTAAAAACATTTTTTAATGTAAAATAATGTATAATTTATAAAAGCTTCAAGTGTTTAAGATATCTACGTAATTACTAAATATCTACGCAATTGATAAACTAAGTCCCCCCCCCCCACCTTTAACTACTTACTTAGATATGAGATCAAAAGAAGTATTACACACCTCAACTTTTTATAAATTAAACATTATTTTATTTTTAAAATTATTTTTATACCTTTTGGTCCATTTTTAACTAAAAGTTCTATTTTAAAATGTTTATTCTTATATTTATTTAATTCTTTTTAATATTGAAATTTGAAACCAAAAGCAATTACGTGAGTTATACATACAAAAAAAAAATCATTTTAATTTAACATTGTTAAAGATCCAAGTCCGTCGCTGTTTGAACATGCTTATAGTATTGTATTGTCATCAAAGTTTACATGCATGCAAAGTTTAGCTTGATCGAATGATTGGAAGCGGATTAAATTTCGAGAACAAACAGTCCCTCTTAAGTGTATCACTGCTTGAACATATTGTATGATTTTATTATCAACGGAGTTAATTATACGTGTATGCAAAGTTTAGCTCGATCGGATGATAGGAAATGGGTTAAAATTCGAGTACAAAGGACAAAGCCCGAGTCCCCCCCCCCAAATTCTTTACTGCTTGATCATACCATAGTAAAGGGTTATTCAAAATAATTCATCCTTTTTCTCAAAAATTCCATATTTTCAAAAATAAACGACACAGAATGTTAAGTAATACATGAATACAAAAGACAACTATGGAAGTCTTAATATGTGAAAAATAGATGGCGTGTTTTCTTCGTCAAGCTATTTCATGAAAGCTGTTTTAGAAGCTTTCATGGAGCTACCTCGCAGTTGGATCTTCCCCACTGGATTAAAGGACTTGATGTTACACAGCTGGTCACCTGAGTCACCTGATATGTGATTCCCATGACTAATCACCTGATACGCCATACGATTTCTTTCTTTAGGGAATTATAAAAGATAAAGTGTATGCGGCCACAATTACTCACAAATTTATTTGAACTTAAACATCAGATTTCTGTTGCTCTGCAATCATTTAACTATTGACACTTTACTACACTAGTAGGAATTTACTTATCGAATTGACATTTCATGTGTAACTAAAGTAAGTTATATCGAGCACTTGTATATTTTTTTTTTTTTTTTTTTTTTTTTTTTTGTAATCGAATTAATTATTTTGAATAACCTTGTATTTTATTCTCATCGGAGTTATACGTGCAAGCAAAGTCTTAGCTCGATCTTATGGTAGGATTTGGGTTAAATTTCGAGTACAAATTTTGAAATGGAAAAACATTTTTTTTTTGCATACAAATATATGAATGTAGCGAGTTAAATAAAAACTTGTAAAAAGATGATTACAGAATTATTATAGTAGTCTTAGTCGAATAACTTAATCAGTACGAAAGATGTGTTAAAACCACATGATAATTAATGCAATTGTAACAAAATTCTATAAATTCTTCTTGTCTAATTGATTGTTAATATAATAAAAAAGAGCAAAACACACACATACAATTACACACGCATTTGGTTACATAACTGTGAACCGAAACTTTTGTAAAACAAATGGTTTTAATTCAAGAAAAATTATGAATCTGATGTTTTTCTATAACAGCTAGAAAGAAATATAATACTCTTGGTTACGTAATTACATTAATTTTTAAAGTTTTCTTATGTATCCAATAGAAACAGTAAGAATTTCAAGACTCTATTGTCAGATAATTACATTTTGTGAATTGTTATGAATCCAAAATTGCATTGTAATGAGTGTTGAAAGTATTTCAAAAATTTTTTTTTGAAAAAAAAATCTAATCAAACGACCTTTTGTTATTATACCCCTTATTTTCATACTCTCCGTATTTATGCGTAGAACATTGTATATTCTTTACTTTACTTTTATTAAGGTTAGAACAATGGAAGATATATGTTCCAAACTAAAAATCGCAATAAGTTCTGATTTTTCCCCCCCAAAAAAACACTCAGCTGCAATCTCATAGCCGGCATTGCTTCATCGAGTCTCGGGTTCGAGTCATAATTCCACTAAAGACCCATCGTGCAGAAGAGCTGATGCACGTTGAATCTGTCGGAACTAAAGTCGTCACGATGGCATGGTGTGGAAATTTGGAGAATGAGATTCTAGCTCTGGCGGGCAACTCGTCATTTAATCGTGTTTCAAAGTTCCGAGTTTTATCGTTCGTATCCTTCTTTATATATATATATATATATATATATATATATATATATATATATTAAGAGCGACATTAATAAACAAATAATAAATCAATATTAAAATGCTATGATAATAACAATATTTTAACACAATTTGAATACTAACTGAGCCTCCTGTATGGAAAAGTATTCTTTTCTTTTTCTTTATTTGGCTTTTTTTTTTTTTGTTTTTATAAACGTGTGTATTCTCTCAGTTTTTTTTTTTTAATATTTAATAATTATTTAGAAGTAATTTTTATTTCATTTTTATAGTTTACACCTGGCGCCATCTTGTGCTAAGATATGGTACCACCATCGTTGCATAGCGGAGTCAGTTACGAATTTTAACTCAAATAATTTGGAAAGATTTCTATAAAAATCTTTCTCCAACATTGTTTCATCAGTGTTCATCTTTCTGTTTCTCTGTTTGATATAATATTAAGTGCATTATGAAAATCATTGTAATATTATTTGAAATAATAATAATAATAATAAAAAAAAAAGCGGGAAGAATATGTTCTCTTACAAAAATTTTAAAATGTTTAATTTTTCGAAATAAGGATAACATTTTGAATAATTTTCAAAAAAATGTAATTTTTTTTCAGAATATTCAGATTTTATTGCATAATTTATTATAAAAATTCTTGGTATGTATTTCGCAATACGCGGCTGTTATTACTAAATTTTCATAATTTTCGATATACATTACCGATAATTTTCCAGCTTTATTTGTATGCTTTCATTATGAGATAGATATGATAAACTTTCTGCGTACTTGAAAAAAGAAAACATTAATAAGCGATATTCAATAAACTCTAATTGACACATTTTTATTGAAATTGCATAAGCATTATAAAAATGTTACAATGAAACAAAATATTGTACATAGTATCGGGAAAAAAAAGTTTTAATTTCAAAGAGTTAAGCCTACTCACAAATACAATTATGTATTTGAATGCCCAATGAAAATTATTGGTTATACAAGTAATTCTTAATTAGTAGCACATTTGATGCATTTATAATGATATATTCGCTTGACATGGTGATCCGTGTATTTCAGCCGTTTCAATCTTTTTCAGTCCTCGGTTCCTAATCACGAACCCGAACCAAGAATTTTCCACCCACCCCCTTCCCAGATACAATCTTCCCTGTTTCACTCATTACAGAGTCCGAAAACTTCTCCAAAAAGGGGGTTTGTTGAATTAGATTAAGTGATCTATTTTTGCATTTTATATAAATTTTTATTTTTTAAGTAAGCAAATTAACACAATCAGAAAAAAAATGATGGGATATATTTGGGATTGTATTGAATCACAAAATTTTAAAAAATTAGTCTAAAAAGAGGATAAATATAGCTTCCAATCCAAAGCTGTGTTTAATTTGCTTCTATATTTACTTTTTATGTCTGTGTACAAGGAAAAAAAATTAATAAAATACGCTCGTTCAACAAGCTACGTATCAGAAACTGCAACAAATACATTATGATGTTTTTAGAAAGTTTATTGCATTCATCACAACGACGAAAGGAATCGACTATGTTCTAACTGTCAACTTTAATAAGAATCTCAGCATACTTTTTAAAATTCTTTTTATTATTTTTATATAATTTTGTTCTTTTCTTAGCTGTGTGGCCGCCATAGCGTTTTTCTTTTCGCATGCCCTTTAATGGCCTCTTAGGCACACTTGGGGCACGCGTATCGCTAGTTGAGAGCAGCTGGACTATTTAGTAAATACACGAGTAAAGCACTCCCCCTTCTAAAGCGCGGCATGATTTCTTGAATACTGTTTTTGGGTATTGTGGACTATGTGGTATTCGCTGGGGTCCATCGTTCATTGTCATTTCGCGACCACCATTCAGTAAAATTCGAAATATTATCAATCATATTGAATCCCAATGGAAAGAGATCTGTAGACTGTTTCAGATATGGAGTAACCAAGACAAATTCTGAAACACGACCATGCAAAGTTATGTTGAAAAATGATGCAGGGTGTATTCCTGAAGATAAGATATACAATCAAGTGCTGTATTTCTTTCTCAATAAACCACTGAGCTGTCAATATTCTCGCTATGCGTATTAGGAAGGATCGAGAATAGTACAAGATTTCACTATTCCATGTTAACCTGTTGTGTGGTCCTTTAAAATAGAAGGAGAACCACTCCCTTGACCATTCCATATCTGAACTGGTACACGTGTGATCATCATTGTTAAAATATATCGAATTCATCATACTACGCAGTTACAATGCGACTTCACTATTGTTAAGTAATAAACGATGTCAGGTGGAATCTTTACCGGTAAGACTCCGGCTAGTAATTTACAAAGAAATGTTTTTATTTATTTTGAAATATCACAAACTCTTCTATATTCAAAATATGAACAGGTGTACGCACAGCTGTGCGGACACACATCTTGGGATATTATGGTATGCTTTCATTCTCTTACAACAATTCATATTTCTATACCAAAGCAACCATCTCGTATATAGATTGATTGGTATTTCACTTTTGATAGATCAGTGTTACATTGTTTAAGGGGTTGCAGGACCTTTAAACTTTAAAATTTTCGATTTTTTGAAAAAAAAAAATGCACGCTAGAGCCTCATCTATTCGGAACATTTTGGCGCCAAAATTTGAACGAAATTACCAAAATTTCTAGAGTTGTCGAGAACAAAACTAAACCTTAATTAACTAGTGGTTTAGTTCTATTTTTCAACTTTAAGTTCATTTTTTAAACAAAACATATTAACTTGTACGCTGGATTTCTAGTTTCTTTATGACTTACACAACACACGCACACACAATTTTCAGACAAATTATCAATAGAAAAATTTTATATGGATTTTGTTTGGATTTTTACTAAAATTTCTTAATTTTCCAAATAATTTTTTGCGAAATTTTTTTTTTTTTTTTTTCTCTAAATTTCTTAAAAAGTACGTGTAACTTCAGAAATGAACATTTTTCTACATTATTTTCTTAAGCTTTCATCAAAGTAGTACTTCAAAATCCTGCGTGCAGTAAAATACTCACATTTATAGTTCTGTGAAAAGGTATTTTATTTATATTTCTTTTTAATTTTTTAAGATTTCTTTAAAATTACTTGACGATATGAAAATTAATGTAAATATGTTTATGAATTTGACATGATATAAGTGCCTAGTGTCTCTGCTTTGTTGCATTGTTAAATTATATTGGCATGAAAAATGATGTTTTTTCGCAAACAATGATAAGTATTAAGAATCATGAGACCCTTAAATAATCTATAATATTTTGTCTTTCTGATTTTTTTTTTTTTTTTTTTTTTTTTTTTTTTTACAGAGATAGTTAAATTTGTATTTGTTAGTTCATTTTGAGAACTGGGCTTTCTATACCCAAAATACCTTGAGAATGAATAATTGGGAAAAAATTTGCAGAGAAAGCATGTTGAAGAAGAGAAAAAATTCATTAGCAAAAAATTTATAAAATTCTGCGAACGTTATGATATCTGCGTTAGTCTCGAAATCTGAGATTTATCTCTTTCTTAGGAAAATAGTTTTCTTTTTCAATAGTTTCTTAGGAAAATAGTTTTAATTTTTATTAATTAATAGTTTCACAATTAAATAATAAAACTGCAAGAACATTCTAGAACATTCTAGAGAAACTATTAACAGTGGATGAACTTTAGAACATTTCGTTCTACTTGCAAAAATGTTTTAACAAGGTAGAAAATTATGATTTTGTAATTAAAATAACGAGACAAAGAATTTCGCTAAAAAATAACGAAAACTGGGTGAAAAATAACGAGAAAAAAAAAAGAATGTAAAACTTTCTTTTTTGTTGTTGTTGGCTTTTGCGAATAGAAATTTCTATTTAGAATGCCCCTATTCAGATTTTTGAATGTATAAAAAAATACGAGGTAGTTTCAAAAAGTACTTGTATTTTTTGAAGACAAGATGGCATCATTTAGGTAAATTGTTGTTACCATTGGGTGCTACCCTCTGAGCCGAATCAAATTTGACATTGATTCATAAGTTAGTTTTGAGTTGGTAGTCATTTGCTGCCAAATCAAAATTTGACTCCTGCCGCTTCGAATTGTCGAAGTTCTTTTGCGTTGGGTTGTCATCGCCGATGATAAATGAATTCATCGTTGTACACAGGAAACTAAGCAACCATCAAGACAATGGGCTGCTTCAGGTGAATCTGTTCCAAAGAAGGCGAGGATCAGCCGGAAAAGTTATGACGAAGAATTTGTGAGGTGCGAAAGGCCATCATGATCACGAACACTTGTAACTGAGATTTAGACAATTGTCTAGTGAGTCATGATGCTTACTAAAAATAAATCCTTTTTGATGCTACGAGCACAATCTCTTGGAATTTCTAAGGACTTATTGAACGAATTAGTTGCAAAAACTTAAACTGAGAGAGAAGTGAATCATTTTAACTTTAAGACTCATTCTTTTTCTTGCTATTATAATAAAGATTTATTGATTTATTATCGAAATAAATGTATATTGCTTTATAAATTTCTAGTACAATTTAAAAAATTTTTTGATTAGTTTTCTTTTCTTTTTCTTTTCAAACTTTGAATGGGCTTGAGTGTTCAAATTGCACTTTTAGTCTTTATGCATATGAATGTTTGTTTGTTTCAGAAATAAGCGAAATTCATTAAATTTGACTAATTATACTTAATTTTACTTAATCCTTAAATTTTTTTTCTTTGTTTTTTTTTATCCAATACTTTCAAAACTATTAATCCTTTCTTCTTTTCATTAATTTATTATATGCACGCAGTGTAATTTCATCTTAGTTGGATATTTTTCTCCTGCAGTCATTTTTTTTCCAGTTTTGTTGTTTTGCAAACATACCACACAGTATTCGTGTTACTGTTGTATATATTTTTACAACTTCTTTCGCTTCCCATTTTTTTTTTTTGTTTTTTTGAACATAGCAAAGTTTTTAAATTTTGAAACGAAGTACACGAAATACGATAATTATGAATAATGAATACAAACACTCTTCATGATCTCTCTATTTAGAATTGCAAACTCTGAAATATAGAAAGTACTCAGAGAAATAACTTTTGATTTTTTTTTTAACAAATTGATTACTTTTTGGGTTGTATGTATTGTGAAGTTCCTTGGTTTTTACAATTTTCCTCTTCACTAACTTTGAGGAACTTTTTTTATCATTTGAATTGCTTAAAAAATAAAACTTCGACTCAACCAAATGAAATGGAATTTACGAAAATTGGTGATCTAAAAAAATGTAATGAATTGAGTAGAAGAAACATATATATATATATATATATATAATCTTTATAACTCTAAAAATTTGACCAATACATAATGGTTGAATGAACAGCTGATCTCACTGTACGTGATATACATACAGGGTATTTCGAAACTCATAGGCAAACATTTAAGAGAAAACATCTAAACAAGCAGTTTTCACCAGATAATGCATTGGCCATACTTCCTGAAATCCACGATAGAAATGGGTAAGAAAGCTCACGCTTTATGCTTTCCATTACAGCACCGTCTAGAGGTTCACCGCTTGCTCTCCGTAAATGCATTGTGTGGTGAAAATTGTTTGTTTAGATGTTTTCTATCATGCCTTAAATTTTGCCCATGAGTTTCGAAACAACCTGTATATATATATATATATAACATGGATCAATAAGTCCCGAGACTGTGCGGTCGTTTTTTTGCGATTTCCTCCTTCAAACACACCAGCAAGTCAATATAATAATCACTGTTCATCGATTTACCTTTTTCGAGGTAGTCAATGAAAATCACGCCATGCG
>BMAW01065638.1:2967619-2977669 GCA_019974015.1 Nephila pilipes | reverse complement strand
TATATATTATCTGAATAGGAAAACGAGTTAAACTTCTTTTGAATATGAAATTCTAAAAAATATTTAGTAGATTTATTTTTAAAATGATTTTACTACAACTCTTTTTTACTGTAATAATTATTTAATGACCACTTCTTGAATTATTTTCCCTTTAACATACACACATACATATTTAGCTTTTTCGAAAAACTCACTTCTTTTAAGTCTAACAACCTTGTTTAATATTCAACAAGTTTATTTTTTATATTGTAACAGCTCAAGTTAATTTTTTTCCTGTGTGCATTCTTTTTCTAACAACTTAGTTAAATAAAATAATATATTCCGACTATAAATTTAGATTGATTTATTAGTGTAAAAAAACACACCCTTAAATTGTGAAATAATTACAAGCAAGTTTATTGAAAATATACTGTTAATATTTGAAAAACCATTAAGTTTGAATAACTACAAACAATTCTTTTCTAAACTAATTTTATATGGATAGGTAAAATAAATTTAAGACTTTTTCTTTTTGCAACCAATGAGTTTTGATTATATTATATGAAACGGACAATAAATACATATGTTGTACTAATCTTATTCGAAACATTAATTTATAAATTTTCTGATGAACAGAAAAATTGATTTCAGCTTTGAACAATAACGATAAATATTAGCTATTTTTCGCACAAAATGTATGGTACGAAAATATTATTATTTTTACAACTGAAAAGAAACTGTTTTTAACACAAAGATATTGAAATTCACTGTTAATTTTTACCTTCTTATGTAATCACTATTATTTTATATTTTGTCATTTTAGAAAAACTCTGTAATGAATGCACTATTCTACCTGAGATTTTTTTAAAGCTTTGCCATACAATTTCTGAATATTTGAATATTTTGCTGTTTAGATGTATTATATTATTTTTACTAAATTCTTATTATAGTTTCAGAAAAAGAAACATTTACATAGTTTCCACACTTGTATTATTCATTCTATGAGACTTAAAAGCAGTATTAATGATGAGCAAGTTAATACATTTTCTGAGTCGAAAATAATTTTAACAATAGATGTCAGGCTATATTATTTTAGGTTATCATTTTTTTTTGTACTTATTAAATTTTTTAACATCTTTCTGAAAAACTTATACGAAAATTACTAGTTCATGCTGTCTATTACGTATATGACGATGTGAATTCTTTATTTTCGTAATTTTTCTTGCCACTTGAACTAACCATCCAAAAACTGGATTTAATATGAAAACATCAAACTCTAGTATTTTTGTCGAATAATAAATTTATTTCTTATAATGTCAATACAGCTGACTATCAAGTTAGATTTTTTTCTCTTCTAGAAATAGTTTTTCCGTTAACCCTGAACAAAGAAACCCCATGAAATCCCTGTTTATTCAACTTATCGCTTTGTACAATGCATATTCTTGCAGAGCCTTAAGTTTGGCCAGACGTATTTTAATCTTACTGGAATGTTATTTACATATGAACAAGCTAGTTGTGCTTATAATCAAGATAAATTAAAAGTTTTTACACAACTTAAAATAAATGAAGCTAATACAGTCTGAATAAATCGAAATAAATAAATAAATACTAGGCGCCTGTAGGAATGCTCAGGCGAAATATCTTATCACTGATATAACGAGGGGGATTATATCTGCATTCCTGAAAGTGGGTTTTTTTTCTGAGAAATGCTAAATTTATATCTGAAGACATGTTGATATAATATATCTTATTATGGGTAAGACTTGGAGGAGATATGAGAACACGCGAAGAACTTTGATTGTTTGAAAATGACGCAGGCGCTTTACGAGTGATATGTTTGGCTGAAAATAGTGTATGATATCACACATTTCTTAAATATTAATGGTCTGCAACGTCAATCTATCTATTGTGTTTTAAGATCTTCTTGAGAAAATTATACGAAACGTAAAACGACGCAAAGTAATTGGTATAATTGTAACTATTTTGTTATTGCGAGATCCAACCACATGGAATCGGTAAAATCCAAGCACATTGAAACAGTAATCGAGCGAGAAGGATTGCTTTTGGAATATCAAAAGATTTTTACCACCCAACAAGCAAACAAAATTTGTGCCAGCTTGGAAAAACAAATCGAGTATTTACCGAAGGAGCTCTCTACGTTAATAATCAATGGTAAAAAATGTACAGTTCCCCGACAAATTGCACCTTACGGTGACGACGGTGTAATATACAAATTTTCTAAAACCGAATTCAAAGCCAAAAAATGGGTGACAATTTTGGAGGATTTGATGAAAGTAGCTGATCAACTCATCGAAAAAGAGAAACATTTAAATTTTTGTCTCGTCAATCGATACCAGAATGGAAAGGACTCGATCGGGTTGCACAAGGACGACGAAAAGGATTTGAATGCGGAATATCCCATCGTTACATTTTCTTTCGGTGCCACGCGAGATTTAGTGTTTAAGAGAAGAGGTAACGAAAACGTATACGTACCTTTAGAACATGGAAGCGTGTTATTGATGCATCCTCCAACGAATCGGTTCTGGTATCATGAATTGCCCAAGAGAAATCGATTGAAAGATGTGAGAATAAGCTTAACTTTTAGAAGAATTGAAAATGATGTTTAATTTTTGTACCTTTCGCCTACCTGCCTACGAAACAAAATATGAAAAGTACTTGTTATTACTTGTCTTTAGAACTGCAGATGTTTGTAAAATTTTGTTTAGTAAAAATAGTTTTTTATATTTATTCTTGTGTTTGTCTGAAATCATTACTTATACATGTAATTTTAAAATATTTTTTTTAATTAATTTTAAGATTTTATTTTTAATTTCTAAAAGTATGAATTTAAATTCTTGTTTTCATACTTATAAAAAAGTATTTTGCATAAAAATTTATTTTTAACATAAAAAAAAAGTTATTCTTAGTTTTGTTCTAACATTAAGAGAAAAAAAAATATGTTTATAAAAATTTATTTTCTCTAACATAAAACTGAAAAGTTATACTGAATTTCTTTGAGAAGAAAAAATATTATGTTTATAAAAATCTAAAATTAAAATTGTTTGATAGAAAAATTAAGCATAAATTTAAAAATAAACTAAGATTGAGGTTAACTATGTTTTAAAAAATTATTTTCTAACATTAAGAAGAAATAGTGTTTGTTTGGTTTTTTTTTTTTAAAAAATATTTTTTCTACTATTAAAATTGTTTAACATTTTATTTTAAAAAGTTATGTTAATATTTTTATTTTTCTAACATTAAGAAAAAAATATTCTGTTCATAAAAATTTATTTTCTAACATTAAGAAAAAAATATTGTGTTTTAGAATTTTTTTTTCTAACATTAAATAATATTCTGTTTTTAAAAATTTATTTTCTATCATAAAGATTGCTTAACATTTTATTTTAAATATTATATCAATTTTTATTTTTCTATCATTAAGGAAAACATAGTCTGTTTTTGAAAATTTATTCTTATAATATTAAAACTATTTAACATTTTATCTTAAAAGTAATGTTTAAATTTTTTTTTTCTAGCTTCAAGTAATATTTTTTTTTTCTTTCTATCATTAAAATTATTTAATATTTTATTTTCCGCATTGAAAAAGTTATACTTAATCATAGAAAAATGTTATTTTAAAATTTCATTTTCAATTATTAAAAATGCTACTTTTTAATGAAAAATAATTAATGTGATTTACTAAAGTTTTAAAAAGACAAATTTTGAAATATATTGTAACTCTAAATTATACTACATATAAATTAGATATAAAGTTTCATAATAAAACATGCACAAATATTAAGTAAAACAAGCATATTTATTTAAAGACTTTGATCAGAAGCAATATACATTTGCTTTGTATTTTTAACCATAACAGACATATTTAGTTTTTCTAAGAAAGATTTGCTTACATAATTTGACAATTGGGAATTTTTCTGTAAAAAATCTGTAGCCAATTGTTCGAAGTTCAAGGAAAAAAGAGCAAGTTCGCCATATATCTGTAAGCGACTGTCATGATTCATCGTAATGCAATCATGTCCAAGTTGATTAGCATATTCCTGGACACATCCATAACATTCGAACACATCGGCGATAGAATTTCCCAGATAGTCACACAAAAGTTCAATCAAGGAAGTTGTTAATACCGATTCAATTTCTGAAAAGTCCGTATTCACCACAGCACAAGGTGTAATTTTCGAAGCTTCGCGCAGCAACAAATTTCGAAACATACAATCGACATAGCACTTTCCGTAATTTTCTTGTGGATTTGTACTAATTCACGCCAGTTATTTTCGTTCAAAACACAAGTTCCTGGGACAAACTTCTTAGAATAGTCCTTTTGGTTAAAATAACGCTGGCAGGTAATATGCGGAACATTTTGAATGAGAACTGCTGAAATCACCAACGCGTCTTTTACAATGAGAGACTGTTCAGTAGAGGAGGGTACATCGATTTGCTCGATGCATGTGGCAAGTGATTTCCAGAGCACAGGTGACATACACATGCCTCTTTTAGTTGGAAAAAGGCGATTATTATCATCTCTTCCATATTGACGTAAATGAATTTGTACAGCGTTAGCAAAATACGTCACTGCAACATAGATGTCTTGACCCAGATGGAAATGATGTAGAGGAACAGCATCGTCAGAGAAAGATGAATCTACCTTGGTATCACCATCATCATTAAAACACACTCGTTCACTTGATACATCTATGGAAAGAGATTTTCGTTTCATTTCCTGTAATTCTGAATGAATATAAGTCCCCTTAAGCGAAGAATAAAATATATAAAACACAGTCAGTGACAAGAAGCAACTAGAAATGATTTTGAACTAAATGTACTGCAAGTGCATTGTTAGAACTAGACACCACCGCTGAATTGTGATAGGTTTGCTTAGCTGATACCACCAAAACTGAAAGAAGCTGATTGACGGAATTCGATAATGTATTCTTACGCCCGCGGAATGTTAAACTGGGTGCAATTTGGTCATGCTATCAATATTCGAGTTATAACATGTTTACGCATTCCTTTTCCATATCCCTTCTAAATAATTCTGTCGTGACTTTGTAAAGTTCTAACACGTATTAAAATGGTCAAAAATTGACCATTTTTGACCATTCAATGAATGACTCGCTCCTTTGACCATTTTTGACTCATTCGAAAATTGACCATTTTTGATCATTCAATGGATGAGTTAAGACAGAATACTTCAATAAAATGAGATATTCCGACCCCCCTTGTTCAAATTGCATATCCAGAATTTTCTTACAATGGTCATATCAGATTTTTTCCCCCCAAAGAAATGTATTCATGCGCAAAAAAAAAAAAAAAAAAAAAAAAAAAAAAAAAAAAAAAAAAAAAAAAGGGTTAACCCACCCTTCTCTTTCACCATTCAAAGAAAAATAATCATTGACTGATGTTCATTTAAGCGGAGCTTTGACAGTGATAGCTAGTGATTATGGGATAAATCTTAAGTCCAGCCGCGGCCATTTATTCCATCAATGTCATCGCTTAAGCCTTTAATCTTACCTAACACAGAGAAGTTCCACTGGATATAACAACGCCTTTTTATCCTCTATATGATTTTTTAACATTCCTTTTTTAAAGTCCAGACCCCGAAGCGAGCCTCATTCCTTGTTTTAGCTAAATTGTTGCTAGGATTGAGCAATAGTACAGCATTGAGTCTAGATTACATGTATTGATTTAGAAAATTTTCTTTTCGATTGTGACATTGGGCTGTTCGCGATTTTCTCTTCACTTACCTCGAGGACTTTATAATAATTCGAATTGCATAAAATTACAATTTCTTTCCAACCAAAACGAAACTTGATTAGGTAAATTAGATAAAGATGGAAGTGAAGTGAAGTGAATTCGGGATAATTATGTATAAATGAAATTAATTGAAGGAAAATAAAGGAAGGCAAAGGATAACGACTTGCTGATAGAGATTTATAAATTGGATTGAAGCGAATTCTAGTCAAAGTATTGAGATAAGAATCGGCTGTTTGTGTGAAGTTGTTGAAATTAGAACGAGGGATTTTTGATGAGCTAAGATTTTATATTTAAATCATAATCTAGGATTGTTGAGTTGATTGTGACTCGAGCGAGAGCGACCTTATCTATGCTTTATTGGTAAATAAAGTATTTTATCTTGCTCTTACCTATCTTCAATTAGAGCTCAGGGGTTATTCACTATTTAATTGAAAGGAACAAAAGCCGTTGAATTAAATAATGAAGAGCAGTCGTCATACAGTGTCACACATCGATATCGTTTTACTTTGACATCTTCCGATCTTTTCACTTTTACATTTCGAACACACTAAAAAGAATCATTGGAAATTTTACTTCCCTAGAAATTGCTAATAATACGCCTTACTTTCCAGGAATAACGCTCCCTTTCACTTAACGCTTTATGTAGTCCATTCCCGAAAATATGTCTATATTGTATCGTTTGCTGACATGTTTCGTAAAATGTTTTTACACTTTAATTGGATTATTTTTCTTCTAGAGTACCATATCAATTTTCAGCTGTAAGGTTTAATCTTTTATTCGTGGTTCTTTAAATTTAATAAATTTCAAGTTTTCTAGGAGGGATTTGGCTTAAAGGTTTGCTTCATGATGCGTCTTATGCTTAAACTCTCTTTAATCATTGCAGAAAGAGAGTATATTTTCGAGAAATTACGTTAGTAGCAACTCCTCCTCAAATCTTTAATATTTTGATTACAAAAAAAGTTGTCTATGTCTGTTAAAAAATATCTTTTCGAATCAATATGTATATAACTTCATGTAAAATTAAACTGTAAGCATATTGTTTAGTATATGTTTATTGTTAACTTTATGTATATGCTTCATTTAATGATATTTATAATTGATATTTAACTGGAACTTTTTTTTATAATAATGTATTTAGAGAGTTTGCCATTCATTGGTAATCAGCAAATATTGTACTTATTGTTTTCGGTTAAAAAAGGACAATAAAATTCAAGGAAATAGAAGATAAAGTCACTATTACAAAAAAGGGATGCAATAGATAATGTCTACAAAGGTACTATGGTTTAACTATTTTCCGTAAGGAATTTTGGTTGTTCAGTTGATTCAAAACCATTAGTTTAGGACACAAATACGAGGGTCGTTCAATAAGTCCTTAGAAAAAGGTAGAAAAACAAATAATTTTGGGAAGATTTTTTTTCTACATAACCTCGTTTCAGCTCTATACATTTTTCAAGCGTTTCACCAACTTTTTAAAGCCGTCTAGAAAGTAAGATTTCGGAAAATCCTCAAAATAGGCATCTGTTTGGGCGATGACCTCTTCGTTCGACGTGAGCCATTCTACACCAAGCCATTCGTTTTTAAGTTTGTAAATAAAAAAAAAAAATCCAGGGGGCCAGATTTGGTGAATTCGGTGGATGTTGTAATAATTCGAACTTTAATTCAATGATTTTGGCCATCGAAACTGCACAATGTGCCTCCGTGCATCGTTTTGATGAAAGAGGTCGTTTTGTCTTGATTTCTTCGCTCAACCGGTGCAATAACGACGTATAATACTCTCCAGTATTGCTTTTCCTTTTCCAAGAAATAGGTGTGGATGATTTCGAGTGCTTAAAAAAACATTGCCATCACATTACCGGCCGATTTCATCGTCTTTGCTTTCTTCGGAGCCCATCCACTTTCAAAAACTCTCTATTTTGACTATTCCTTTGTCTCTGCAGTGTGGTAGTGTATCCAAGTTTTGTTCATAGTTATGTATCGACGCAGAAACTCGACAGGAATGAAAAGCGCCAAAATAACCTCAGAGTCAACCCCACGATTGCGCTTATTTTCCGCTGAGAGCAAACGAGACACCCCTATTTTTTCTCTCCAAATTTTCCGTCCAAAAGTACACTGTATCTTGCGGTATGCCAGTGGCCTCAACTATTTCGCGCTTTTTGAATCGGCTATCATTTAAAACCAAATCGTGGATTTGTCATTCATTCCGAGAGAAGTCACTTCCACTGTACATCACGAACGACGTTCAACTTTTATGATTGTACGGCCTCGTTTAAACTCATTTACCAATTGAAAACAATTGCAAAGACAGGAGCAGATGGGCCATGAGCTTCATCCAACTCAGCTTTGATATCTTTCGGAATTAAATCTTTTAAATATAAGTGTTTAATCACCACTCGAAACTCACTTTTTTCCCCCCTGATGATTGGTATTATTAACGTCGGTCAAAAAGCAACACGAAGGCTATTTGAGACGGCCCTCGTAAATTTGAGCCTCGGTCAAGTGACAAGGGCGACACCTGAGCATGCACCCCTCTCTCATAACTTCCACACCACGACAATGGGAGGTCATTTTTCTAAATAAACTCTTACTTGTATTGGCAATAAAAATGAAACAATGTGATGGAAGTAACTGAGACTTAAGACAGCTGTCTAGTGAGTCATGATGCTTACTAAAAGTAAACCATTTTTGATGCTACGAGCACCATTTCTTTGATTTTCTAAAGACTTATTGAACAACCCTCGTTACTATAATCTTCAGACCAATCTTCCCCAAGACTTGTAAAATTGTAAAAGATATTTAAATTAACATTAATAAAAAATTTAAATAAAATTTTTTCATCGGAAAATTGCTTTCGGCTGCATTTAAACTTTTCTCCATCATTTTTCCTTAACATTTTTAAATATATTGAAGCTCTTAAACTCAAACAAAGCAGGTATTTAAAGATTTTTCTTTATTTCGAAAATCCCATTTAATTACACTTTTTGATATATTGCATTCGTTTCACATTTATGAGGTTAGATAGATCAAAATTCCACTCAATCAGGTCGAATAGGATACATTACGCTATCGAAATCGATTCTATCAATATTAAATTTAATGTAATAGCCCTTGGGAATTAGTATAACTAGTTTAATATACTTGGATGCAATATTTCCCATTTTTTTGGTTTCGTCTTTTCATTTCTTCTCTTTGTTTAGTACTTAACATAGCTCTATATGAAGCTCTATATAAAGTTAGAAATTGGAGAAATGAAAAATTTTGTGAATAACTCAAACAATAGCAGGTAAAAAAGTTTAAAAAAAGTTCATTTTCTTATTCGGAGGCACATTTTACTTGCCTTATGATATGGAATAAACGATAAATTTTTTTACAGATTTAGATATATTTTTAAAAGAGGAAATAGTTGTTTTTTTTATTCACTTTGAATCCAGCCAGTTTCATTGTTTCTTTTATTTGGAACAAATTGATAGAGTCATTTTTTATTTTTATTTTTGTTATATTTCAATTATATAAGTTTTTCAGATTTATTTAATTAATAAACTGGAACCCGAGTAAAAAAAAAGTTTTTTCAAACTTTTATATACAGAAAAGTTATTGTATTCTATTCTAACACGAGAATTTACTTTATTGAAACATTCAACAATTTTAAGCTTAATAGATTTCAAAAGACTTCCTTAAAATCTTTTAAATAATAAATTTAATTTTAATTAATTGCTCTTTATTTTTATAAAGAGCAATTTTTTTATATACTATGTTCAAATGTAAATATATCTGTTACCTCAAAAAAAAAATCATTATACACTTTAAGAAGATTATCTTTAGATAACCACTCTCTCTCTCTCACTACAGTATTTTCTGCATTCTATTGAAGATTGATTGAGGAACTCGAACCTATAGAGATGGAGAACTCTTATCAAGCAAGCCAAGTTTTAGCGGATTATCCGAATATTATCAGTGGTAATCCTACTTGATATGGGGGTTGACTGCTTGAACACAATAAGGTCTCTTATCTCCTTTCTCTATAGTCTTAATATTTTAAAAATAAATATTTTTTTAATTTAGTTCAGACTATTTTAATTTATTGCTAAAAATTTAGATTCATATTAGCATCTATAGCATATTACATGTATTTATTAAATCAAATAAAAATTAAAAATAAAAATTACTATGCTTTTTATTAATAGTCAGTCCAAACGTAAACCTCAATATTTAATTTTTTTTGCACATTTTGTGTGTATTCTGTAGGAATAATTTCTTTCAAAAAAAAAAAAAAAAAAAAAAAAAAAAAAAAAAAAAAAAAAA
>BMAW01065638.1:2952337-2967519 GCA_019974015.1 Nephila pilipes | reverse complement strand
AAAAAAAAAAAAAAAAAAAAAAGAGAGAGAGAGAGAGAGAGAGAGAACATTTTAAATAGGCAGTCGGTTATCATGAAATTATTTTTTGAGTAAGATATTTGGTAGGCTAAAATAATAGCGATTTTTCACAAAGTATTTTTCAAGTTCAAAGTAATTTTCAGCAATAACCTGGTTCATGTGCAATTAATAAAAATAAAAGAAATATTTCGCAGAAAGAATTGTAAAACAGAAACCTGTACTTTCAAAATATTATATTACATAAAGAAGATTTTTACCATTATTGAAAATTTTAAGTTAAGAATTTGTTTTAGTTTCACCCATAGAAAAGACATTAGAGGGCTACAAAGCCAGACCAACAAAGAAAAGCACAATTTTTATGGGAAAATCAGATAAATGGATGAAGTTATCCATTTTCTCTTCTCGAATGCGAATAATAAAAATTGTTTTTATCTCTATAAAACTGAGTGGCTAGGTTTATGCAAATCATATTTATTTTCTGTATGTATTACCTGAAAAAAAAAATCGATAACTCGAAATTGTCGTCTTGGAGGAGGTTATAGGGAGTGATCGTAAGCGAATTTCTTATTCCGAACTCTAGTACATGAGTATTTGATACATCAGGGGGATGTGTACATCCGATCACTTGCTCGGAGAACTGAAAATCAACCCCGCCACTGACTGAAAGAAGAAAACCCGGGTAATACTTGGAAAAAGCACCAAGAATCGATTTTAATTTAACAAGAGAGTTGCTGATTATGTGCTTTCAAACACACAGATACATACTTGCTTGTGCACCCTCAGTGAATGTAACATATCTATAATGAAAATTCTTCTCCCCCCCCCTTTTTTTTTTTCCGATTCCATTCTGACGTCACGGGGAAGAAGTTTTCATTTGTGAAACAGTTTGCCGTTCCGAGACAAGTATGATGAAAAGTAGATAGGTTGCCTTACAATCCTGTACCAGTTCCCTCCTTTTCGGAGCCAATACAGAAAATGTCGAAACAAAATGATTGATTACAGCGTCGGGCGCCTGCGTCTTTCCGGCACTCCATGTGTGCGTGTGTGTGCGTGCGCACAACCCCCTTTTTTTAACGCCCCCTTGCACATTCATATCCGCATGTTGCGGGACTATTTTCTGATGTCCCCCCAACTGCTATTTCAGTGTGAAAGCTCGGTATCCCTTTTTTTTTTCTTTCCTTCTCTCTCTCTCTTTTCCCCATCCACTTTTTCTTGTTATTCTTCTTTCTCCTCCTGAACGAGAATATTTTCTTTCATCCAGGAATCCTGTTGCCGGTTTCGAACATATGGGCACAAAGTAGAAATGTTTTCCATCTAAGTAAGCATTATATTTAAAAGAATTAAGATCCCATTGAAAATACTTCTCGATCAAATGACTTCTTCCCGATTTTTTTTTTCCTGCCCATAATAAAACTTGTTTATGGGAACACAGCGGGGGAAAAAATGAATAAAAGGAACGTAAATGTTTCGATTTTTAATTCGTTTTATTATGAACGACGAATAATTTTGTTTCGTGGTTCAATGAACAATTCTTTTACGATGAATACTTTTTTTGCTCCATCAAATCCGAAATATTTAGGTCTCGAAGCGACATTCTTGAGTATCTGTAAGAATTGGCTCCTAGCTACTTAAGTGAAATCGGTATCAAAAATTTACTTTACCATTTAAATGGCCTCAGTTATAAGAGAAACGTTAAAAAATTCATCTCGACTGAGCCCTTTTTCTGTCCCAAACATATTTTTTAAACTTAGATAGTTAAAGATAACATATTTTGATAAAATTTGCTAAGACAATTTTGTATTCTGTCATCCTTGTTGTCTGATTGCTCTTGAAATAAATTCATCACTTATATTGCCTGTTGTGTTGTTCTAAAGTGACGTTAAAGTAAAATTATAAGAGAATCTTCTGGTGTTTTTAGAAAGAAAAGATAAATTTTTGATTAGCAGACTTCATATTTCCATCTATGAGTTGCACTCCATTTGACGAAAACGACACAAATGTAATTTATTTTCTGCTTCATTAGAATGTCTTTTCTCAACCAAAAAGCATTGACGTTTAACCTCTCTGGCCAAGCCCAGTTACTATAAAATCAAATATAGTTTGACCCTATTAACGCGTGGTAGTCGAAGTCTAGGGTTAGTAAACCACGGGTTAAGAAAACCGCGAGTTATAATATTGATATATATTGAGCAACGATAAAAGTTTCACAATCTATATGAATTTTCTGCGTAACGAACAGTTATGTTAAATTGCATTGTAATTGGTTGATTCAAAAAATAAATTTATGGTCATGTATGCTATTTTTACAATATGTAAGACAATTGCAAGTTGCGAAAAACTACGATAAATATTTAATGTAATATAATGTTTAAAATATTTTTAAAAAAATTAAGTTTACTGTTTTATCAACTAATCCTTCTGGGGTAATTGTTATTTACTGATATTTTGTTTCTTTTTAATCTCTTGAATGGCAAATCTTGAAAATAGTTTCTTACAACAACAATAAAACCCTCAATCTGTAATATTTCATAATCCGAGAAATGGAGATTCATACATATAAAACAGAAGAAAAAAAGTATTAATGTTTGCACTTAAAAGGAAGTCGTGATGTTATCCGATAAAAATATTAAAAATGAAACATTTTAATGATTTTAGAAAAAAATTACTGTTATCTGGGCTTGTAACTAATTTACCTAGTGTTGAGGAAAGTTTCTTTAATGTAATTCACGCAAGATGTTGCCATCGGGGAATATCTTCTTTATCAATTCTTCATTAAGTAGATAATTTCCAATGTCCGTCTTCATTTCAGTAGATGCTTCTGAAAATTTGTTAAAAAATTTACTATTTTTCTAGGAAATGCTTTTGCGAGTTTATTTGGAAATATTGTTAGGAAATGTATCAAAAAATTCATGTCGCTAATACTATTCATTCAATTAATCCTAAAATCAAACTATTTTTGTTTCATTAAAGCAAGGATAAAACGCTTACATACAGAATATCTGTCAGGAGAGAATAATGCTTTTTTTTAATATTTCAAAGTTCCAGTGTAGCCTTAATAAGTAGTATTTATAAGAGCCTTGTTATAGAAAAACAGCTCTGAATCCTAATTAAATTCAACTGTCTTAGAACGAATAAATTGAGGGAAAAGGGGAGGGGGGGACTCATGATGACAAGAGAAAAGAAAGGAGATAAACGGAACTCATTCTTTTAGAATTGCTACACACTGCTAATCTAAGATTTTTCAAGTTTGAGTAATTGGCTTTTTAGTAACATGCACTTAATTGGGTTCACCTTTCAAGTAATAGGGCTTTGACGTAAGCTTAGGTTAAAGCGTTTTTAATTGTTGAGTTTCGAAACTTTAAGGGAAAAAAAAAAAAAAAAGAACCAGGGAAGTGTCCAGGTGCATTTATTTTGTGTCAAAAATGTAGCAATAAATAAATTGAAACTTATTTCCGTAACAACTACTTCTGTATAAAATTTGAAATTTAACAAGTGTAAAACGAGTTTTAAGGTTCGATAAAAAAAGATACGAAGTTTTTTTTTTTTCTTAAGAAAAAAAAAAATAATAAAAAAAAAAATGATGTATAAAAAGCCCATTTGCTAAAAATTTTAAGTAAAAGTTAGGATAATAATCTGAAAACTTTCTTGTCATATAATTGTGTAATTTTGAAATAAAATGAGGAATATGTATCAGAGAAATTAGAATTTAAATACAACTTGATATAATTCGTTAAAATGTACAATACATTACTCTCAAGGTAATCCGACAGATATCAGACCAGAACACTGTCAGATTACCAAAAAATCCGGATTACTGAGAAATGACTAATAATAACACATTTGAACAGTAAAAGTTATGAATTATTGTTCCAAAAATAATGTAGTACACATAAAAATGTGTAAAACATGAAATAACTAAAAAAAATTGATAATCTATATTATTCAATTACAATATATGACAAAATATTATCTGTAAGGCTTGTCATTCTGTGTAAACACGCCAGATTAATGGCAAGGCTGGAAAAGTGAAGTGTTGGATTATAGATGGAATATTTTATATTATGGAACACTGTTATTGGAAATAATTCAAAATTAATTATCATGTTAGTTCTGTAAAAATCTCAGATAATATAATTATGTGTGTGTGGTGGTGTGTGTGTGTGTGGTTTTCGGTTTTTGTTAATTCATGATATAATATACATTCCTTCAATGCAATCGTTCCATTTGAAAATTCTAGATAAAGTTTTCATCATTACATTTCATACTTCATTTCATGATTCATAATTTTGAAATTTTTCACACTCATACACATGACACTTGACTGAAAAGTAATATCTCCAGGTCAAAACTTTTTTTTTTCAAAGTTTTTATTGTACCTGAAAGCTACATGTATACTCTATGTAATCCCCTATTCACTTCTTAACATAGTAGCCATTCCTTTCCACTCACTTGCGCCCGACAGGTGACTAGTCAAGCTAATCCGTCGGAGAAGAAATCCAATGGAGGTTGTCATCACCACTCTTTAATGGAAGCTTTCTCCTCGTCACCAAAATGAAAGAGATATCTTTTAAAATGCTCGTGTAACAGGTCAATTGAAAAGTCCCCGGCCTGACACATAGGTGGGACTATTAGAATTAAATCCATATATTTTTTAGTTAGCCCTAACCCTCAAAAGATGCGTGTATAAATTTGACAGCTGTCGGATCATTAGTTTGTGAATTATAGCATTTTGAGTGAAGCAACTTTTGTTATTGTGAAAAAAATGGATAAAAAGGAATTTCGCGTGTTGATAAAATATTGCTTTTTGAAGGGAAAAAATACAATTGAAGCAAAAACTTGGCTTGATGCCTAGTTTCCGGACACTGCCCCAGGAAAATCAATCATCAAGGATTGGTATGCTAAGTTTAGACGTGGTGAAATGAGCACCGAAGACGGTGAACGTGGTGGACGCCCAAAAGAGGTTGTTACCGACGAAAACATTAAAAAAATCCACAAAATGATTTTGAATGACCGTAAATTGAAATTGAATGAAATAGAAAACACTCTAAAGATATCAACTGAACGTGTTCATCATATCATTCACGAATATTTGGGTATGAGAAAGCTCTGTGCAAAGTGGGTGCCGCGCGAGCTCACTTTTGACCAAAAACAACGACGAGTTGATGATTCGGAGCAGTGTTTGAAGACGATCAAGCGTAATAAACCCGAGTTTTTGCGTCGATATGTGACAATGGATGAAACATGGCTCCATCATTTCACTCCGAAGTCCAATCGACAGTCATCCGAGTAGACTGCACACGATGAACCCGTTCCAAAGCGTGGGAAAACGCAACAGTCGGCTGGCAAGGTTATGGCGTCTGTATTTTGGGATGCGCATAGAATAATTTTCATTGACTACCTTGAAAAAGGAAGGACCATCAACAGCGACTATTACATAGCGTTATTGGACCGTTTGAAGGACGAAATCGCCGAAAAACAGCCGCATTTGAAGAAAAAGAAAGTGCTGCTTCACCAAGACAATGCATCGTGTCACAAGTCAGTGAAAGCGATGGCAAAAATCCATGAATTGGGCTTCGAATTGCTTCCTCATCCACCGTTTTCTCCAGATCTGGCCCCTGGCGACTATTTCCTGTTCTCAGATCTCAAAAGAATGCTCGCTGGGAAGAAATTTTCGTCGAATGAAGAGGTGATCGCCGAAACTGATGCCTATTTTGAATCAAAGGACAAATCGTACTACAAAAATGGTATTGAAAAGTTGGAGGGTCGCTATAATCAGTGTATCACCCTTGAAGGGAATTATGTTGAATAAAAAAAACTAATTTTGCCAAAAAAATGTGTTTTACTATGGTAGGACGGAGACTTTTCAATTGACCTGTTATATTTGGAAGGAGGTGAAATTCACAAGACCCAAGGTCTTGTGTCATAACACCTCGCTGATTCAAACCCATATTCTTGAGGATCGCCACCTTCTTCAATTCTCAGCCCACTAATGACACCTGTGAACAAAGAAAACAAATGCATTACATGTAGGGCACATGTAGCTTACAGGCAGCACAAGAATTTTGAAAATAGAGTAAAAAAATAAACAAATTATGGGTATGGAGGCGTTAATTTTCAATCAAATATCGTAATTGTATAAACACCCAGAGAATAAATTTTTCCTTCCTTATTATAAGATAGTTGTATTTTTATCGATACTAAGCCCTTTATATAAGGCTGTTTTCTTTTAGAATACTTTAAAGGATATGAATCAAACTCAACATTTTTTCAGGAAGCAAAATGCTCCGAAATTAATACAACTTTGTTTTGTTAGTCCTGAAATGTCGAAATATTCAATAAGTTTGTTTTTCGTTTTGATTTATAGAATTAAAAATTTATTCGGCATTATAGTTTATGAAACGAAGTATACAGAACATTTGATACGCAGAAATAAAATTATTTGATGCAAACAGAAATTAATGGCATATTAAAATACGTTTCCTTCGATGTTCTATTGATGTCAAAATACTAGTAGGTCATTTTAGATTGATAGAATTCTATAAATTTGGATCCTCTTATTTTATATCAGGTGAAACTAATCTGGAAGTGTTTCGTTATATTTGAGATAAACAACTTAAATTAAAAATAATAGAGGGGGGAAAAAACACGACAAAAAAACAATTAATAACGAAATTTAAAACCCTTTCAAACAGGGATGAGGATCAATTATAAGTTAGAAGATTAATCTGAGTTTCTTATTATTAAATTGCAGTGTCTTTAAGGATTTACATTGATTAATTTCTAACTCTCCAGGTTTGGTTGTTTTTTCATTGATCGTTTATAACGTCTTACTTAAAGACAACACGAGGTCTATTGGAAATAATAGCGTAATTTTGAACCTAAGTCAAGTGACGCGAACGACACCTGAGCTCTAGTACCTGCTCTCCTAACTTCCACACCAAGCCAATGGGAACACTTCGAGCCACAACAGATTTAAAGCATATCAACTCCGGCTACACGGCGGGTATTTAGTGGCATCAAGGCTCGAACCCACGATTCGACAAAAACCGCCGGCATCGAGTCCTCGACCATGACCACATGTCTACCGTGGCCATATAATTCATTTGGAAAAGTTATTGTACACTTTAAACAAATATAAGTGATAGCTCGAACACGAACGTTACTGAAAAACTCGCATATGAGGAGTTATCCTTATATGCGTTATGGAGCCTTTATCGTTCTATATCCTTTAAATTCAAACAAATGAGCTCGCATATAGAACTTTTAAATAAATATTTATTTTATTAAAAAAATTAATGTAGATGACAAGCTAGTAATATTTTATATACTTTAATTTTAGAACAATAATATTTTAATAGAAAAGACAGAATTTCTTCTGTACAGTTTGGATTTTGTCAACCATCTTGATGATTCAGGAGCCAGTAATGTTTTCATCTCCAATTTAGAATCGTGCGAAAGAAGTTTAGATGACAAATTCTCTTTCTTGAATGTGTGTATTTTTTTTAATTTCTGATTTATTTTTGCTTGAATTTGTTTGGAAAGAGATATATTCTTTAAAAATGTATAAGGGGGAATTTGAATGTTTATTAATGTCGCATTGAGAAGCAATACGACGGGCAAGGCGACGGACCTAGTAATTTTGAGTCTCGGTCAAGTGATGTGAACTACACCCTGAGCTAATACATCCCTCTCCAAACTTCCACACATCGTCAATGGAAGGACTCCAAACTTCGACAGATTTAAAGCACATCAGCCCCGCTACACGGTATGACTTCAGTGGCATCTGAGCTCGAACTCGCAACTCGAAGGAAACAACGAGGGCGTGAGCCCGCGACCATGACCACTAGACTATCGCGGTCACAATATATAAGAGTGAAAGGGAATGAGAGAAAGGATGAAATATAAGATTATATATTTGATTACATAATAATCATGTAAAATAACATATATGATCATTATTATTTTAGGTTTCGAATATATTTGCTTAAAGAAAAAGAAAAGGAAGCATAACATAATATGCTTTCATGTTAATACTAAATAATAAAATTAACTAGATATTACTGAGCAGGTGGTTTAAAATTTAATCAAAATTATTAAAAAAAAAACCAGCAGAGGTCTGTGAGTTAATATAAAAGCTTTGGTGTAATAATTTTTTTAAAAAATCTCTAGGCACATTTGGGCCTCGGTGATCTATACTGGTGTTCTAAATTAAGAGAATTTTCCAATTAGGTCGATTATCTCTAGAACTACTGGATAGATTTTAATGAAATTTAGTTTGTACATAGGGTTGATATAATACAAAAAAATCACCATTCAACAGTTATAATACACACTCATGATCGAGAGTAACACTCATCGGAGTCTCAAGATATGAAATAGCAGTTGCAGAATGGAACGAAAAAAAGGGGTTACTAGAGGGTATGGTCCCCTCTTATAAATATACAAGCTACGCATCTTATTTTTATGCTAGAAATAAGGGAGTTTATGAGTTCCTGTGGTAATTGGTCCCACTCGCTCAGCAACGGTATTTTCAGGTATTGGATGGTTTTCTGGGGGGGGGGGGGCGAATTGCAATTGCCCTACCCAGAGCGTCCCAGTCATGCTGTATAAGATTGAGGACTGGAGGTCTGGCTGGCCAATCCATTCTGCGAATACCCTCTCTTTCCAGAAATTTGTGACCAGATGAGTGCTATGTGACCTCGTGTTGTCAATCATTAAAAGGAAATCAGGAACAACTGCACCCTTGAAAAGGCGAACATAGGGCTCCAAGACCTCGTCTCTGTAACTCTCAGCAGTCATAGTGCCTCTTTCAAAGACATGGAGGTGTGTGCGGCCATTTAACATGATGTCTGCTTAGACCATCAGCCGTAATGGTCAATTTCTCGGACATTGGAGGGCAGGTAGTGGGTTGCTGGTTCTCTCCATATAAAAGTACGACGAGAATCACTGATTAGGCTGAAATGGGACTCATCAGTGAAGAGAACGGTCTCTCATTGACTCATGCTCCAATCGCTACGATCCCTGCGCCATTTTAAATGGACTCTACTACTCGCATAACTGAGCAGGATGCAAATAACAGGTCTTCTTGCAAACAGCCCTCTCTCATGAAGTCTTCTGGAAACACTGATCATTGAAACTCGGGTTCCTGTGGCCGTATACAACTAATGAGAGACACGAGAAGCTGTAGCCTCCCTTTTACGCCTCGCTATAATGGACAAATGGCGATCTCCTCTGTCCGCCATGGCTCTTGGACGACCTTGCCCATGTTTTCTTTCGACGGATCCGATACCCAGGAACTATTTCCGTAAGTTGGACACAACGCTGGGCGTTGAATCGAATTCCCTACTAATCTGGATTTGAGACTGGCCTGCTTCTAATCTACCCACAATTCGCCCCCTCATTCCCTCATCAAAACGTTGGTGGTTACTCAGTTTTATTGTTTGAATTTTAATTTAAGTGATTGCTGCTGAAAAACACCAAGAAATCCGGTAAAATATACTAGCGAACGAAGTGCGGATTTTGACACGTGCGCTTATTAATCCTGTTTTCGAGTAGTTTCGCCCACACACACGTATACGCTTGCGTATTCGACGTACAAGATTTGCATCTTTGTTTCGAAGCAGTATTTTTACATTTCATTCAATTATTTTCATGAAATTCTACAAAATATGCAAATTCTCTTAATTTTGAACACCAGTGTAGTGGTGAACAATACCGTCAACGACTGGCATTGTTTTCGTCGAGTCGTGGATTTGAGCTTGATGCTACTAAAGATCCACCTTGTAGCGGGGATGATACATATTAAATCTGGTCGAGGTCATAACTCTTCCCGTTGTCATGATGTGGAAGTTTGTATAGGGAGGTGCCAGCTCAGATGTCGTTATCGTCATTTGACCGAGGTTTAAAATAACGAGGTTCGTTGCCATTTGCCCTCGTGTTTCTTCTCAGTGCGATGTTAATAAAACAATCATGATCACCAGACACACCTGTAATAAAAGTGCGCCATATTACTCTCTCATACTCTTGACTTTATTCTCTTCTTTTAACGCGCTGATTTTCTTGATAATAAAAAATGATAATTAAAATATCACTACAATTTTCATGTGTTATTAAATTTTTGTAAAGGATTGAATAGTGATAATCATCTTTCATCGCTTAGCTAATAACATGTTTTTTAAATAAAATATCTTTTAAACGTCGTAAAATTACTTTGAATGGCTGTTTCCCTAACGCATGAATGCTATTCAAGTAGACCATTTTAACTTAAATTTTAGGAGCTTTTCTTTCATGAGAAACTGTTTTTTATTCTACTATTTTAATATCAGTATAAATTAGACTAGATTTGCCTCTGATCCCGTAGTCCAGGGCACCCCTGAATGTGTCCTAACGAAAACTCGTACACTTGCAAACTTTATGAGATTCTTATTAAAAATTCAATGAACTTATAAGCGATGGGGTATGGAATTTAACTTTTGTAACATTTAGGACTCTATTTTCAATCATCATAAAGATATTTCCTGCCAATTTTCTAATAGCTATTATCTCACTACTATTAATAGAACTACAATATCATATTTTAAAAATTTGATCACGTCGCTTTGTAATGCTGTATCTTCATTATTTAATTCTACTACCATTGTCACTTCTAATTAAAAAGTCAATAAATACTAGACCTCCATCGAAGGTACTGAAGAACTAGATAAAATGTGCCTTCATTTAAAGATTTCTCTCTCTCAAATCCCACTTAACTCATCAGTTCTAAATTAGGATCAACCAATAAACTCTTAGCTTACCATTTCTCTCGGTCTGATTCAATCACTTCACACAAACAGCCGATTCTTATTATAGTACTTCAACTGTGAATACTTCTGTCCAAAATTTTAACTGCGATGCATAATAACAACTTACAATTATATATCAACCTGACATTATCTTTTGTCTCTTTTTACTTTCATTTCAATTTTATTTTCTTTATATATCACCATACACACACTATCCCTAATTAAATTCACCTTTTGGTCTCTTCATCTAGTTTACCTAATCATATTTCATTTTGGTTGGGAAGGAACTGTAATTTGATTCAGTTCAATTTACTTTAAAGTCCCCTAGGTTACTTCTGTAAGATATAGCTTCTAAGAGAAAAATACCATCGCGCCATATTCATGCCTTATTTATGTAATAGTTAATTGGAAGCATTTATATGTACGAGCAACTATTTTTAAGGAAGAAGGTCACGAAGACCAAAACCAGAACCAAAATATATTTGATGAGTATCTTAGGAGCTCACTTAGAATGACAACTCTTTTTCCTTTGAGCCAAATGTCATAATATTTGTAACTCAAGAATAATGTTAAACATCTCTTACTAATTTCATGTTGCTTTATCTAATTTTTTCTTTCACAATAAAAATATTTTTCACGAATAAAATAAATTAAAATTTCTTAAATATTTACTTTACATTCTAAGTTTTTGCTTTTTGTCTTCTTCTGATCACCAATTGTTAGTGTTAGGGGCTCAAGTAATAGTTAATTGGAATAATCAAAACAACTCTTCTTCTAATGTAACCTGGGGAGGGGTTAAAAAGTTGGGGGGGGACACCCCTGAATTAGATAAATGGGCTCAACCTTAGATTTTTCTTTAAGAGAATTGGTTGTTTAATTACTTCGCAATACTGGTTGTATTACTCTTATAAAGGTATTTGATGCCTAAAGGATTTTTTTTATTTGAATCATATATATCTCCACTACATTAATAATAAAAAAAAAAAACTGTAGACTACTTAAAAAGAAATCTTGTCTCTTAAAGGATATGTGACTATTTAATTACGTTACACTCAGAAGCAACACCAGGGCTATTGGTGGCGGACCACGTAATTTCGAGCCTCGGTTAAGTGGCGAGAGCGATACCTGATTTCTGGCACCTCCCTTTTCAAGTTTCCTCATCACGCCTACGGGAGGACTTTGGACCTCGTCAAATTTAAAGTATATTAGTCCCGCTACACGGCGTGTTTTCAAAGCCCCGTGGGCTCGAACCCGTGGTTCGGCAGAAACAACAACGGCAGGGAGTTAACAATCGTGACCTCTAGGCTACAGCGGCCCCTTTTCTTTCTTTTCTTTACTTCTTTTTTTTTTTATTAAGAGTCATCTCGCAAGCAATCACACAGATCTGCAATTTTTTTAACTAATTAGATGTCTTATTTAAGATTAAAGATTGAAATAATAAAAGTCTTATTATTATTTTGAGTTCCTTGTCGATCTATTGAAGGTGATCTTTGAAATTTTATGCAACAATGAAGTAACGAGAACGATGTATTAGATGGTATTTTAATCTTCCTTCTCCAACCGATCCCCCCCCCAATTACATACCAAAGTACTTAGATATTTGGTAGGAATTCAGACCTTCATAACAGTTTTTTTTTTTAACGTTGAAAAGGTTTTTTAAAATAAAAATAATTCAAAATAAAATCCAGTAAACCTTAAACATGCCTTTTCCAATAACTATTCTTCAAGATTTTCAGGTAATTAAAAGACGACGTATATGAGAGACTAGTTTTTAGTCGAGTGGGAAACAATTACTTTTTAGAAATATTTATATATCAGGTTAAAAAAAGAGCATTGATTGATTAATTGATTGCTCAATAATGTAGCATTTCGAGGAAAATCAAGAGCCATTGGCTACGGACTTCTCAATTTTGAATTGCGTTCAAATGACGAAGACGGCAACATATGAGCAGTAATTTTCATCTCCATATTTTCACACCGTGCCAATGAGAGGACTTAGAACCTCGACAGTTTTAGCGAGCAATAGCCGTGCTACACGGTGGGTCTTTAGTGGCATCAAGACTCGAGCCTACAAACGATGGAAAGAAAGTCAGCCGCAAGTTCGAAACCATAACCCTTCGGCTGCCACTGCCACAGTAAAGAAGAAAAAAAAAAAAAGAGTACGAATTGTGGCTATTAAATAACGAGACTGACGCCGCTACAGAAGTATGGATGTGCCAAACGCCAGTGATCGACAGCTGTTTAGTGTGAAGCCTTCTCTTTCGAATGCAGTGCCTCTTTCTTCAGTACTTCGGTACGCAAATCCGTATACTCGTAGCCTTCATTCACAATACAGTTAATTTTTTTTGTTTTGCCCGAAAAATGATAAGTGAGCAACGAATTGTTGTGAAAATTCACATGAAACTTGGAAAAACCACCACTGATACTTTATTGAAAGAAGTCTGTGGCAATGAATGCTTATCGCGTGCACGTGTTTTTGGGTGGTTTAAGCGTTTTCAAGATGGCCGAGAAGACATTGAAAATGATTCACTCTCGGGTTGCCCTCCCACGTTAAATACGGATGACGATATCGAAACATTCGGTAATCTGGTATGATCTGATCGTCAGTTACGTATTCGTGTGATTGCTGAGACCGTAGGAATCGTCAGAGAATCCGTGCGGCAAACTTTCCAACCAAAACAATGCCCCGCCTAATTTCACATTATCTGTCAAGAGGTTTCTAGCCAAGTACAGCATCCCAGCGTTAGACCATCCGCCTTATTTACCGGATCTTGAGCCACACGACTTTTATTTGTTTTCTAAAGTGAAATCTGTATTAAAAGGAACAAGATTTGAGTCCGTTGAAGCTGTGAAAGAGCACGCACGTCCTGAAGGTGCAGACAGAAGACTTCCAGCACTGTTTAGAATGATGGAAGATTTACATGGAGCTTTGTAAGGATAGAAAAGGGTGTATATAGAAGGTGATAATAAGTAAATATGTATGACATCAAAATAAAATGTTTTACAGCGTTAGTCTCGTTATTTAATAGCCGCAACTCATATATAAAGTATGGAGTCACTCGTAAATATCCTTTTATTTTTGCTTCATCTCTACAATTAAATTTTCTGAGTAATCTCTGATATCCAAATTCACAAATCAAGCAATATAGTTTTGCTTTATTTTTTCTGATATCTTATAACCCTTACTACATCATACAAAATCTGAAAGCAACACAAAACAGATCGTTGCATTTGAACATGTGTTTGGCCCACTTTGATGGTGATCAACATTTAGGCTAAGAGGGAATGGGAATAATCCCTCTACCCTAAAGATAATAAGGCCACTTTTTTTGTAATCTGTTTCCCTTCCTCTCTCGATATTCGCGTGTATAATGTTCAAACGGTTAGCGGTCGCTAAAATGCCTATTCTTTCTATCCCCTGTATTCGGCTATCACCTATCGTCAAACAGGGGGTTTATGGATTCTGGGGATTTGTTTTCAGCAAAGCTTCCTTATCCTATTACTTTACAACTCAAGTTTGCCGCAATGGAATATTTATCTCTTCCTTTGGCGATTGAAATATTTACAGTTCAATAGAGTTACGTAATATAATTTGTATACTTATATGAGTCCAACAATATTGTAAGAGATAGAAGTTAAACTTTCTTAAGTCTTAAAATAATTTTTCAGTATGTGTATTAATGACCTACATAATTCTTAAGTTTATTGTTATTAACTTTTCTTTTAATGTATTTATTTCCTTTTTTCTTTTTCCTAATTTGAAAATCTACTAAAATCTGAAATTTTGATTATTCTTGGTTCATACCTTAACTGATAATGTAATAACTTAAGTGTGATGGTTGGATTCGTAAAACTAGTTTAAAAGAATGAGACATTATTTATATTATATATTATTGATATTATTGTGTATTATTATTATTAGTAAATGATATTATTATTGTGTGTGTGTGTATTATTGTGCGTATTGTGTGTGTGTGTGTGTGTGTGCGTATTGTGTGTGTGTGTGTGTGTGTGTGTGTGTGTAATCGTTTGATTTTCATCCTTCTCCTCTGTCTGTATTATATGTTGAAACTTTATTACAAGAAGTAAGTCATGTTTATAAGTACTTTAATTTTAAGATAGTTTTACAGAACGGGTGATAATATAATCCTTCATCAAAGAAGTATATATTTAGAGAGGAATTTTTCAGCTATATTTTAACTTCACTTTATAATTTTTATATCACCGTTTCTTTTTATATGCATCATGAAAAGCAATTTCTTTTGGAATAAATTATATATAAGGTTGTGACTTATTTTAAGACTTATATACGGATATCTAAGCGCTTATGAATGTTGTTTCAAGAAGAATATTTATTGTAAACAAAAATGAGAATTAAATGTT
>BMAW01065638.1:2918822-2937666 GCA_019974015.1 Nephila pilipes | reverse complement strand
AATTACTTTTTTTTAAAAAATATTTGCAATTAAGTTTATTTTAATATAAAACCCACTTCTCCCCCCCCCCCCACGAAGCCCAACACCAATCAGATTAGATTCTTATCTCTTAATTAAAGATTTATAAGGTTTTCTTATATGTATTTCTTGTAATAAAAATTAGTACGATTACTTTATATAAATGACTGGTGTTTTTTTCTGTAGTTTTTGTTTTGTTTTGAATTAAACTTAATTGCATTTATTATTATTATGCCTTTTTTCAGACTTACATTAAACATCCCAAAGAATTCGTTGCCTGTTTTTCTAAGTGACAAGAAATACAAGTAATCGGAGATTTATTAAAATAGTTTTATACATACAGGTAATATTCACATTTCATTTACCATATAAAAACGCTCTGTTTTAAGCGCATAGTAATAAAATGATAGCTGCATTTTTGATTCAATTTATGTGATTGAATTAATTCAATTTTTTTAAATCTAAATTTGCTTATGCTTTATTGATTTGGCGTGAATGAAACTAAAAATTTACTTATTTTTTTTTTAGAGGGTTGATAATGTTGGTTTGACAAAGTGCCTGTTGCTGAAAAGGATAATTCTTTAAAATATACCAGATTATGTTGTACAATTACATTAATTATGTTGACCGATCTCATTGTGTTTAAAAAACCCAATATCACGAAATAATTAATTGTGGAATAACTGAGGCGGCCGCCTGTGAAATCCGATTGGGCCGTGAAATTCACTTCGTAGTGCAATTTGGAAGTTCGGAAAGTATTCTGCCAGTTCGGGTGTTATCCACATTTTATCGTGGCTCAAAATATGCAGGTCCGTCACCAATAAATATTTGTATAGCTCCAGGGTGACATTAATCAATCAAATGAAAATTACAGTTGAACTCGTTAACACGCGAATCTGTTTTACACGCGGTTTTCTTATGGCTCCTTCCATAAGAAATCGCTTATATTGTCACTCTTGGGCATCGTGCTGTAATAACTCTTATTTTTCTTTTTATAAAATTTGGATTAATCTTTTGCTTGGAATGATGTCGCGACTTTCTGCTAAGAGCAGACATAATACCTTTTTTTTCATTCTATTTTGTATTTACGAATCACCATTTCTCGGGAAAAGAAATGTTTCAGTTTTGATTATTATTATTTTTAAATAAATTCTTAAGATCTTGCGCTTTGAAATGTGGTCAGCAATTGATGATGGTCAGTCAGTACTAGGGACAAGAAAAGAGAAATATATTGTTAAAGATGTTGTAAAGGGAGACGTGTCAGATAATGAGGATGAGGAAAATGTACCAAAACAGATTCCAACCACCCATTCAGCAACACAGCTATTTTGAGCACCAGGGATCCCGGATTAGAGCACAGGAAAGAGAATCTGATTTGCAAGAAATTAAGAAGAAACAATATGTTAGTAAAAACAATCATCCATTATTGATTGGTTGATAAAACAGTAAACTTAATTATTTTTAAATATTTTAAGCGCTCTTTTACTTAAAAAAAAATGTAATTTTTATTTTTATTTTTTGTAACAGACACTTGACTTGCGTATTGTAAAAATACCATTCAAAACCATTAATTCCTTTTTTCGAATAAATAAGTTACTGAGTAATTTATCGCGAATGTTCCTTACTCGGAGAGTTTATATTGATGTTGGAACTAACATGATCACTCATTTTATATAAATGCCGTAACTCGCGGTTCACGTAACCCGCGGTTTACTAACTATGAACGCCGACTACCATGTGTTAAAGCACTCAGACTGTTCATATATTTCATGAATGACTCAAAATTTTTATTTGAATTAATCGGATGTAATAAATTCAACTAGGACGCTTATCCTTCAATTGGTGGCCGCGGTAGCTTAGTGGCCTTGGTCGTAGACTCGCGGCCGGCGTTGATTTCTTGGAGTCAGGCGACTCAACTCCTCAAATCCACCACAGTAAATTAGAAATCCTACAAAATAATATAATAAGAATGAGAGCACGAGCCAGATGGTTCATAGGAAAGGAAGACATTAGAGACTCCTTAAAAATCCCTAAACTCCAAAATTATAATAATTTTATCTCGGAAAAATTCAATAATAATTTAACAAACCACCCAAAACCCTCCATTCAAGAAATTAAAAATTGTAAAAGAAATTACAGATCACGCAGAAGTTTAGTCTAGTAAATCACTGCCCCTTAGCTTACCAAAGCAGTAACCAATAGGAAAGCTCCCTCTGCCTCACTTGAGGCAAACGGATATTTCCCCTGATCAAGAAAATTGAAATACTCAAAACCTGAGTAGCTGCTCCCTTATTGGACAAGCGCCTTCACCCTGTTCTCACCCACCCCTCTCGTCATCGCTCGTTCACATCACGATTCTTTACTTTTAAATTCTAATGACCTATTTTTTTTAAGACTTTTTATTATTCAACTGTTTCACAATCAGTGATTTTCTCTTAACTCTTAATGTATTTTTAAAATTTTATACTTAATTAAATTGTGCAAACATCCTCTCGAAATGGGTATTGGAAATGTTTTAATCAGGTTCATCTCAGATAGGAGATATAAACCCAATTCGGGCAAGGTGTTCTACTTCAACCTTCACTACGAGCCCTCATCCACAAGACTCACTGTGTAGTGGGGTTGCTGCACGTTAAATCTATTCGAGATCCCAAGTCCTCCCGTCTGCGTGGTGTGGAAGTATGGAGAGGGAGGTGCTAAATCAGATGTAGTCATGAAAATTATAACATTATCTGAGGCTCAAAATTAAGAAATCCGTCTCCAATAGTCCTCTTGTTGCTTCTGAGTAGGACATTAACCAACAATCACATATTCCTTAATTGCTCTGAAACTTATACGAATGAAAACAAATTAGATTTTATAAAGTTGTGTACAGTTTTTTATTTATGTAGTGGAGATCCGATTGAAATAGAAACTATTCTTTAGACGTCAAATACTTTTATAACAGTAATTCACCTAGTATTTTCTAAAACTAATGCATATTTACTTGAGGTCCTACAATACAACATGAATGTTATTTGTTGACGAAACATTATATATCAGATAGCTTTTCGCAACCCAGTTTTTCATACTTCGTCGTGTCGTGTCACGTATTTTTTTCTGCTTTATTTATATAATCGTCTCTAAATATCCTCTAAAAATACCTACCTGGCATTGGCGAGTGCTTTTTATTTTGCTTCTCTTTTGTTATTGGCGCTCTCTCTCGGCAACCCTGCGCCTAAACGAATAAGCGGAACTTCGCTTAAGCGGTCCGGTTATTTGCTCTTATATTGCGACAAGAGCAGGTGCTTCGGACAGCGGCGTCTCCAGGCGGTTGCTATGGTTACGGAAACCACTCAGACTTTCACCGTCAATGTTTTTCAGTATTTTTTTAAAAGTTCCGTGCGGCTCAAGAGGAACTTTTTTACGAGCCCGATGAAAGCCCGGTCTCTGTTTCAATTTTCAGCGCATTTATTCCACCTAGTGAAGGTCTTACTTTTAAGAGCTCTGTTATGCGCAGCACGTAGCAATCAAAAGAATATATATATCTTTTTTTTTTTCTCTTTCTTTGGTTACGTTTGCATGCGTTGCGAAATTCCGTTGCGTGTACACTTCACTTTTGTGCGCTGTTTTCCGATTTTACGCACGATTTGCTCATTGCTCATTTAATATAACAATGGAAACTACTTAGTGACGAAGCATTTGTGTAATTGATTACACATGAATAAAAAAGAAATAGAAGAAATGCTTTGTGTGTGTGTGTGTGTGAATTTCGAGATTTTCGGGGAAAGGGGGTGTTTTTAATTGTATTCACTCAGCTTCGTGAAAATAACAGACAGATAAATTTAAGAGATAATTATTTTGTTCATGCACTTCTAGATTCTCTTAAAAAAGATGCGGGTAAAAATCACTTCGTGATGTTTAAACGGGAAACCCTCTAAATTTCAGAAAATTTTACTGTTTTATTTATTTATTTATTTATTATTATTTTTTTAAGTTATGAGTTAAGAAAATTTTATTCATTTTAAAGTCAAAAAAATTTGGCTTGTTTTTATTTATTTATTTTTGTTTAAAACTACTTCGTTAACAAAAATACATTGTAAAGTGGACTCTCACGGGATTTTGCCTGCAGCTAATCTTAGAGACTTTTCTATTTGAATTATTTAAAATGAAAAACTCTCCCAATAAAATGAAACGTGATTCATGCAGACTAGTTGGATATTATGAAGTGCAATGAATAGATTTGAATAGATACATATATAAGCAGCGAAGAATTTAATTTTGAAGTTTTTTTTTTTTTTTTTTTGGTAATAACGAATCAAAGGGAGACATCGAAACCAGCCATTCGTAATCTAAGAAGCGATAGGAAAAGGGTTCAGGAATTGATCTTTCAATTCTAGCTATCCTCACTCGAACCCGAGTGAATCGGTAAGAGATAATTTAGTTTAATATTCCAAGCGAAAATCCAGGCGAGTTTAGTCCAAGTAGCCATAGAGAGAATAGATTGGCATCAGCTTTAAATATTCATAACTTGAATAAAGATCAATTAAGTTTGGTCATCTGTGTGCGAATTTCCATTCATTGAACTATTACCACTGACTGTTATGATTAAGACTGATAATGGAAAAGGAAGCAATTAAGACAGTCCTCGCGTAATGTTAAAGAATAGGATCCGAAAATGAAACACTTTTTCAGATAAAACAGCGCTAACTTATAGGAAAATTGGAACAATTTTCTGCCTGGAAATGTGTACGAAATTTTGAACAAGTTCTTTGACATTAGACGAAGACTGTCTCAATAACCATACGGCATTACAACATGCATAATATTGTTAGCCAAATTAAAAAAAAGAGTCTTAATTAAGCATTAGATATTTAATTATTAAATAGCATACCATATGTATATAATTAATAATAGATATACCGGCAATTTGACTACCTATTTTTACCTACTCCAGTCTACTAGTCTTAGAAAAAATAGTTAGTTGGATTTTCAGTCTTTATATATTTAAAAAAATTAAAAATTACTTCAATTAAGTTAATTTTGCAACCTATTGTATTACTTATAAATTCATTCATTAGTTAATTAAAACATAATGATCAAATTCCTTTATTTTATAAGTTAATCGTCGTGTAATTCCTGATCCAGCACATCATGACGTATATATTATTCTTATACTATGCAATATAATAGCAGACAGAATATTTCTTTCATTTTGCCATTTTTGGAGTCTGAAATTTTTTTTTTTTTATAAATAAATTGAAACTAATAATAAGATAATATTTCACCTTGAATTTACTTTTCTTACCAAAGTACATGGTTTTAAATATTTCGGTATCCAAAAAAAAAAAAAAAAAAAAAAAAAAAAAATCTTTCCGTTATTTTTATCAAAACTTCACACCAATACCCCTCACAATTCAGTCAACGACTGACAATTTATAACTTATTGTCCCGTAATCAAGAATTTACTTTTATCACGAATTCTGTCAGTATCACCCACATAATATTTTTTATCGTACTACAATTATGCAGTATTTATTATAATCTATTATAACAAGACAAAACTGATATCACCATATAGATAAATGCGCCAGTCATTTTGACTGGTTTGGTATAAGTAACAATGATAATCAAAAACTTTAGGACAAAAAATAAAGTTAACCATCTAATATTATTTATTCAATTATTACTAAAAATGTCATCATATCATTTGAAACAAAAACAAAAATTAAGATTAAGTAGGAATTTGAATATAAAATTGTAAAACCAATCATTTTGACTGCTGTTAATCTAAATTTTCTAAAGAAAAGTATGTATATATTCCATTATTAACTTAAGTTAGGAGGGTATCTATAATAGCAATATATATAGCTCTCATATTAAAGATGCAATTATTGCGATAATAGAAAGCGCCTTTAGATGGTATCAATGCCTTTAGATATTTAGAGTTCCCTATCCATTGTTTTGTTAAAAAATTATGTATGAGAAATATTACAGAAATGGAATTTAAGGGAATTAGTGGGATCCGTATGGAGCTTTAACTGAACAGCTTTACGAATACTACATTATGCATGATATACAGAATATGGCTTCGATTATTGTTTTAATCAATACTTATTCCCCTCATAATAAAATTTTATTTTAAATGATACGAGCAAAATTATTTTTATATTGTTAAGTCGATTCTTAAGGTCTAATTGCGCTGCTGGGGAAGAACGGAAATTGTGGGCTCTACTCCTGGAGTTTATTGAGTAGTTGTGCGCAGATGTTATCTTATAGAGCCGACTCAAATTAAAGGAGCCTAACTGATACGTTAGCTAAACATGAAACGAAATAATTATCTTAAGAAACATAATAACGAATAATATACATACAGTAGCTATACAATTCATGCTACATCTTGAGTAAAAAAATTAAATAAAAACTGAATCAATAGAAAAGCTTAAAACTGAGATCAACAAATCGTATCACTCTTTAGAAAAATTCGACTTTTATTATCCAACAAAATGAAATGTTAATTATTTTCCTTTATATTAAGAATAATTTAATCGTTAATTCTTAGATGTTTAAATGTATATTTAATGCATTATTCAACACTAATTCTATTTAACATGTTTCACGTTAACAATATATAAAACTAAATGTTCTTAGATTATAGTAGATAGTACTCAATTACTTATGCTAATAGCTAAGAATAGCATTTCGAGCCCTGGCTCCACTTAAGACTCGATTTGTAGCGGAACTGATGTACATTAAATCTGTCTAAGATCCAAATTCTCCTCTTGGCGTGGTGCGAAGTTTGGGAGGGAGGTGGGGGTGATAGCCGTCTCAGATGTTATCCTCGTCATGTGACTGATGTGCGACTTTAAAAGGGTATTCGCCAATAACCTTCGTGTTGCTTCTAAGTGCTACGTTAAACAATCAATCATCTATCAGTTAATAATTATAGAAAACTACATTCGCATTTGTAATAGGGGTGGAAAAGTACTTAAATTACCTTATTTGATGTATAAAACAGCCAAATATTATATCTTAAGAGTTTTGTTGTTGTTGTTGTTATTGGTATCCTTTTATAAATGAAAGTGATGAAGCGGAATTTTTTTCAATGGGATCGTGTACAATTAAATTTTTTAATGTTAAGTATCTTATGGCTATCACGTGCCGCTTGCAAATCGTTTATAAGATATTTTTAAATAATAAATTCTTCAATTTCTCCATTTATTGCTTACACACGATTACTTTTTAGCATTTTCTTCTGTGCTAATATAATAAATGTGTAATGGTTTTTTACTTTCATTTTTCAACCTTTTATTCTGTCATTAAAATAAGCATCGAATTTAAAAATTTGAAACGAAACAGTTTCGAACGCATGGCTCTAAGATAAAGAGAATAATTAGTTATATGAGGTTTACTTGTTGAAAGTATCCAATTGCTTATTTGTTTCAGACTTGAAAGACTGCTTAACAGGACCAATACGTCTTATAATGTTGAGCAATGGTCAGATATTATGAAGTGTTCGAAATTCTTATTCATCAAACAAGTGTCCTCAACAGTTATTGAAAATGAACTGTTTAGTTTAGAAATCAAAGGTAAGCTAAGATCATGTAATCGAGAAACAAATGATATTGCAGATGATTGGATTTAGTTCTAGCAGTACTAGAATATTTGAAATTGGAATAATTATTATAAGATTGTATAAACACGCTATCTAGAAAAAACATTCATTATTGGTAATATTCCCGCCTTGAATAAAGTAGGAAAGACAATTCATTACAAAAAAAGTTGAATTAAAGAATTAAAGCTTTTGTTCTACTAATTAAGTTTTTAATTATTATTTAAAAATTTATAAAATTTACGCTAAAATGAACTAGAACACCTCTCCTATTAAAACACAACTATGCCATTAAACTCGAATACTTCCTCGTGTTTTACGCATTTCTTAAGAAAGGTAGGCTTGTGATTTGATTTCTTCAGAAAATTTAATGTGTGTGAACCGTAAAAGTGTCTCTTCGCAGGAATTACGTAATACATTTTGAAGAGCACATTTAATTCGAAAACTCTATTTTTGCTAACTTTCATGAAACTATATAGTTTGAAATCATTTTATTTACTTTCGATTCCATTCAAGTAATTCAAATATATTATAAATATGCAGGCTGCATTTTCTAAAAATTATGAAGCATTTGCATAACATTCTCCAAACATATGCTGTTAAACTACATAACAATGAAATCAAAAACTGTTACTTAATAATATGGCTTTTATTTCATGCTTACCATGCATTAAATTCAGTGTCTTAAAAAATGCCAGAATGTTTGGTTTCGAAGAAACTAAACCACAGGGGGTGGGGTGGAAGTTGGAAAACAATCTCTCACTCACATCGCTAGCATTATTATTTTTAATATAGCTTGAAATATCTTGATTTGGATAGAATTTAATGCTGTGTTTGCTAATAATTATTTTTAATGCATTCTAGAAGTGTGTGAATTTTACTGTTAACACATCGTCTTTAGATTAAGATTTTTTTTATACATAAATAACGGAGTAAAAAAAATGAGTATTGTATGTAAAGTAGTCATTTTCATTATTTAGTTACTTTTGTCAATACATAAGTGTTGAGAAAAATGATAATTCATAAATGTTTGTCAAATATTTAAAATGAAATGTATATATTAAATAAAATTGTTATTAATTAAATGCTTTACTTCTTGTCTCATTTAAGCTTGCAAGTGGAAAAAAAAAAAAAAAAAAAAAGACAATCTTTTGCAAAAAGTCACATTAAAAATATTTAGCATTCAAAGCATATTTTTCCTTTGCTTTGAATTTAAACTTTATCAATATAAGTGAGTTTTTATCTATGAAGCAAAATTTTAATCACCCGAACTAGGAAAAAAAAAAAGAGAACAAAAACCACTCTCATTTTATTCTTCGAAATTTGTTTTAATTCCTTAAATGGGAAAAGGAGCATTATAAAGCAGTTTGTTGTTGCATTGTTTTGAAACCTAAATTTGAAATTTAAATTGATTGATTGATTGGTCATTGTTTATTGACGCCGCTCTTAGAAATAACACGAGTGGTAATGGCGACGGACCTCGTAATTCTGAACCTTTGTAACGACACCTGGACTGGCATTTCTCTCTCCAAATTTTCACAGTACGCCAACGGGAGGACTTGGAGACTTAACAGATTTAACGTGCCCCGTTACACTACGGGTCTTAAGTGGCATCTGGACTCAAACCCCCAACTCGCTGGAAACAATGCTGGCCGCGAGATTGCGACCACCAGATTACCGTGACCATTGCAAAGAAGGAGAGAGAAAGATAGAGAAGATAAAAATGCATTATCTCCCCCTAATAATATCATATTGCAGAGAAATATTTAATGAGTGTATAAAGTGTAGACTATTTTGAAAATACCAATGAGGGTAGAGATGGATAAGAAACTAACTATAAAGACAAAACAAGACATTAACATTACTTAATACTCTTCATTTATATTGCTGTTCATCCTATTTGACAATAATACTGACAAACAAACAAATTTAAAACAACTTACCGCAACAAGCAAAATTTTACTGCTCAGTTTTAAGAAAAACTCTAAATATTTGACCATTTTATTAAAAAATATTTTTAAAAGAGCATTTGAATCTTCTTGGTTTATTTTTCTCTGCCTCTTCGTCAAGAGGAATTAAGGTGTATGAGCTCCTTGTCTCCTTCTTAATATGTTGTATAGTTTTGTAAAAAAGTTTTTAAACGTATAATAGTTAAATAGAAATTGTTTATCTACCACACGCTAAGCTATTATAAAGAAAAATTCAAAGAATCCCAATTTCCATCGACCAATGGTTTCAAACGGCTTATAAAATTCCAAATTGCTGGGTTACGCAATTAGATGGAAAATGTTTATTTGAAAAAAAGGGTTTATATTGACTATTTTTGATTAATGTGCTTTCCTTGATTAAATTTAAAGTAGTTGCCTTATTCATGGTCGAAGTCCCTGTTTCTTATATAGTTATATATATATATATATATACATACATACACACACATACATATATAGAGAGTAAAGGCAAGCATACAGTATGAAGTTTGTGTACTGTTTTACATGTTCTTAAAAATTTTGTCAATAACAATGCTTTCTTTTTTATTTATTTATTCATCTGTAATTTGTTAAAGAGTTTTATTTGTAATGGTAATTATTTTCTTACGGAATATGTTTTTGTAATCCTTAAAAAGTTTCTACTCTATTTCTGATTATGTGTCATTGGTAATTTTTTACATTTTATTTTAGTATGCTTTTTTTTTGTTTATTTTGTTGCTTAAATAATTTTTTAGGCTTTTAGTATTTTAGATGTATAATTGTGTGTAATTTGGCTGTTTGCACATAGATTGTAGTTGTTTATGGTTTTTACTATGGTTACATTCCTCTTTTTTTTTCTACGGCTGATTTTCTGAATTTTGTGGCTTGATACCATATTTTTTTTTGTAATATAATTCACTGAAGTGTAATTTGATCAGTAATAACGTTATAAATACAAATTATTCCTTTTCAAAATTTTGAACAGAATTAATTACATTATTCCCATTATTCTAAATTTTTGCTTTTCTTTCCCTGGGCTTTCTTTTTTTTTTTTTATAAACTTTATGGTTCTTTAAAATATTTTTTTATCTTAGTTTTTTTTTTAAATTTAAAATGTAATTTGTTTAATTAATTATAATAATTTTTTATGGTTGCATGAATATTTTTTGGTTGTTTCTTAATGATTTCTTTTAATTTGTAGGGTTTTTTTTATATATCTTAATAGTATTCAATTTGTGATTGATATTCTAAGTTTGTTATAGTATGTAATATTTTGTGAATTATTCTATTGGTGTTTTGTTCAAATATATATATGCTTGTCAACTCGGATTAACTGTTAAGCTGAGTCCGAAATATCGAAAATCGGGATGAACCGGAGAATGGATAAAAATGAAATAAAATTAAACATACTTACAAAAAAAAAATCATCCATATGTTGAACAAATCGATTATGAATCATGTTTACAGAAGATAAAATTTCTGCTTTGGGAACAATAGAATTGAGCTTAAAGTTTTTTTTCTTCTTCATGTTTCCATTTATACAACGTAGCTTCGTATGCCATTTGTCACTGGTGAAAAGACGATGCTTTTGTTGACTTTGCAAAGATCATTTGTAAAGTTCCTCACCCCAATTTTTCTTTCATACATTGCCAGCTGTTAGAAAATTTCACTAAAGAAAATAATTTTTCAAAATACGTGCATGAAACGAGTAAAATTTAATATGGAAATTGCAGATAGCTTCTCATACTTAAAATAATAATAATAATAATTCGATTTATCCAGATATCCAAGATAAATGGGTCGGACTTAACGAGGCTCTATATATTCTGTACATAAATATATTTTCACAAGTAAGGAATAGCGGGAAAAAAAAACCATATCCGTAATTTTGTTTATATTGAAAAAGAACGTTAAAATAAGGGTGTTATTTGTGACGACAAATACGACTAAAATTGCACTAATATAATGCATGTATTTATAAGAAGAAAAAAATGCATTATGAGATTAGTTGTATCTGAAAGTCAAAGTACTGATCTTATTTTCTTTCATAAAAACAAACAGATTCTCTAAAACGTTTCCATGGTTCCACAAAGGCTTATGGATTCTTAGTTAAGAGTCTTTAGATTAAATGGAGCATCATAAGAAGGTAATAAGGAAGTAAGGAGGGAATATGAGCTACTGAAGCAGGGCATCATTTGATGATTTGGAGGATTCGATGGCGAAGTTCAGATACCGTTTTCATCCTTCAACTATGGGTCAAAATTCCGAGGTCCGTTGCCAGTAGCTTTCTATATTTCTAGGACAGTTTTAGTTTAATGCTACCAACATGACTGAGATCTCGAATATCATGATTAAATTTTTTATTCTTTTCTTCATCCATTTCTTAAAGTAACACACAGACATTTTAAGCATTAAAAAAATTTATTTCAAGTTTGGTACGCATCCCAATCCCCTTCCCTGTTTAAAAATAGTTTTTACTGTACTGGGATATTAATTTTGAAACCATTAATACAATTTGTATACATGATTTTGATTTTACAGATTTTTAGAAAAAATTGATGTAGTCAAAAAGGAGTGAAAAGTCGGTTACTATTTTTGTATGATGCTAAAAAAAAAAATGTATTATTGATTACTTATTTTTACATTCCCCTAAAAGTAAGTAAAAATAAGACAACGTTATAAATAATTGTAATCTTAAATAGAAGATGATCTAATCAGGAAACTTTTTGTTATTTTTTTTCCTGCAGGGTATTACTGATAGATAAATAAATTCTACTGATAGATAAAAAAAAAATATACATAGTCAAATGAAACGAAAAGTACAGTATAGAGTAGAATCACTAAAATATTTCGTTATTTTGCTTCGAAAGTGAAAGTATTCGAACACACAATGTACTGTAATTTGTGCCTGATGCCTCTTCAAAATTTAACGAAAAGGAAAATTTTGAAAATGTTCTGTAACATTTTCCTTCAAACTGAAATTTCTGATTTTTTTATCACGCAATAACCTAACATTTTGAATGTTTGTCTTCTTAATATATATAAGTAATTAAAAATTTCATATACAAAGAATACGCAAAAATAAAATGACAGTAAAAAAGATTCAAGAACTACTATTTAATAAATTTCTTATTTTATTCCCTTTTCATTTTTTTTTTTTTTTTTTTTTTTTTTTTGTCTTATAATATAATAAATCGTCATTTTCCTGTTTCACATTGAAATCAAGTACTCCATACATTCCTTAAAAATATCAAAAAGAATCATTCGAATTTTTAAAAACATTTGCATAAATTTATTTTTTAATAGATTGTCTTTAAGAGATTAACGTCTTTGCTCTTAGAAATAATTTTTTTTCAACACATTTTGTTTGTTACATTTTCAATTAAGTGTTCTTAAAATTTTAATAAAGCCATTGCATTTCAAAATATTTGAAAGATGTACATCTTTATCTAAAGCTATGTTGTAAGCCATTCTAATAAATAAACTTATTAATGTCTCATAAAAAAATATTATTGTATAGAAAACTCTTAATTTATGAAGAGTGATTATAAAACTAAAAAGAAATACTAAGAACTGTTTTAATCTAAAACTAAAAACAGATTATGGTTGTTTAGAATGTACCAGATGTTATACATAGAGAATCTGTTACTTTAAATTAAACGAAACAACAACGAGTTACAACACAATAATAAAACATTAAAAATATTTTTTACTGGACTCTTTTATATCGATGAAATAAACTAACAATAAACTTACTAAAATCGTATGAGAGAAGCATTGTATGTATGTACTGTAAGAATCTACTTAACAAAAAATTCAACTTTCAGCTAGTAAAATAGTTTATCTTGCTACTTCAAAAATTTCATTATACGTTATAAGATCATGTCTTTCTACAAGAAAAGTTGAAGTACATTGCTTCTCTCTATTTCGTAAAGACAATTCTCGAAAATTTATAAAAGAAAATAAAGTATTTAAAAAAAATTTCGATCAATTTCTATACAAAAATTACTCATATTCTTATCGATATGAACCTTCCTGAAGTTCTCTAGATAAAAAAAAATTATTATTTAGAAAAAAAAAAAAAATATTATTTCAGCTTACGAAAATGATTTAAAACGTTTTCTTTTGTCATACAAATTTTCAGCAAATATCCATTTATTCTTTTATTAAGGATTGATTGCGCTAAGAAAATAACATATATTTACATTTTTTCTAGCAAAATTCATGAAAATGTTTTAGATATGTAATAATTTAAATATTAAATTTTACCTATATATTTATTTCATTGATAAAATAATCAAGTAATTTAAAAGATAATCCTTATAATTTTATATAATTCTAGATGTTTAATAATATTCTTATGAAACACTTATATATATATATATATATATATATATATATGCATGTTATGGGTAAAAAATTGATATAATTAAATATTTAAGGAAAAATAAACTTACATTAAAACAACATACATATTCAACGAAAAAAAAATAATTAAAAAAATCATTTTAAATGCTTTCGTAAGTTATTAAAACATGCAATTCAAATTTACATTTAAAAAACTTCAGTTCAGTGATATTAAGAAAAATTTTCAAAAATAGATAAGCTTACAAACTAATCTCCCTTGGTCTTATTCCAAAATAACTAATGAATTGAACAAAAATAAGTCAGTTTTTAAAATCAGCTTCTGGTCACAATCCGACATAATAAAAACTAATTATAATCTTAATACATATCAATATATTTTTCATATAAAGTCAAAAATAAAATAGATCATCAAAATGACTTCTTGAAATGAAAAGTACGAAGACATTTTTTCCGTTGACTTATAAAAGAGTGGTGTTTTTTAATAATAACTTTTAAACACGTACCCACGCTTTTAGCAATTTCGCAACCGCGGAAGATCAAGAATTACTCACCACCAGAGAGCGCTGTGCGCCGAAAAGTTACTGCTATTTGCATGGGAGAAACGCATTCTATGCTATTCTGCCGACAATACCCAATTGGCCGACCGAATTTCACTTTTAACCAATCAAAAGAGAAGTTTTCTGCGTCTTGGGTGGGACTTCACATACGATTAACAAAGAGTTTCATATTCATTTTGAGGCACGAAAACAAATGATTCTCAAAGCACGTTCAGCGAACATTTAGTTTTATTTGACATTCGATATTTTCTTGTGTATAGCCTGTCAGTCTATATTTTACGATTGATTGTTTTATTATTAAGAAATATGAAGTACACAAACACGAGTGAAACGTACGAGAAGAATTTATGGAAAGGTGACTTTTGCCATGTGTTTTCATACATATTGAATTAAAATAAAGTCGGTGATAAATCAGATTTTTTGATGCAAAACAGATAACATAAGCTTGATGTTCATGAATTATTCTTCGCTAAAAAAAATTGAATCTATGCTATTTTTTATGCATTCTTTGTGCATTTCTTTTTTTTTCCCCTTGTACGATGTAAGTTTAGATTCTAATATTTGTAGCAGAAATGTGTGTTTTTCATAAAAGCGTGACATGTTATTTATTTTGAATTCAGAGATTTGTTTATTTGGCTTTTTTCTGATAAATATAAAATAATTTTTAAAGCAAAACTTTGAAAGGTATTATAAATCTAGTAAATAATATGAAAATAAGTTTAAAAGGAAAAGCCCACACACATTTCTTATTTGAATAAAAGTATTTTTGTGTGTTTTTATAATTGTGATAATTTGTAATTTATTTTAAATAAATGAAACTACGAAATATGTATATACTTGTTGAGTTTAATTTTCTCATACTTTTTGAAATAGGAGATTAGATTAACGTAAAATATTAATTTATCATCATCGCTTTTATTATCTATAATAATAATCTCATTTTCGAAAGACATTCTGTGAACTAAGAGATAAAAAAATTGTTTAGTTTTCTTCTAAATTTAATCAGTTTCAACGATTTCAAAAATAAAAAAAGTGTTATTACAGCAAAATATTTTGCAACAAGTTCGGTAAAATTTTTGTGGTAAATTATGTTTTTAAATCAAACAAGAAGAAAGAAAAAAGTGTTAGGAATATCGCAAGAAATTGTGTTTCCATAGTTTCAAAATAGAGCTTAATGAATAAAATCCCAAAAAATCTTGAGATATTCTAAATACGAATCAGAAAGGCATATGCAATATTTTTTGAAAACAAATGAACATTTCTTGAAACTCACTTACACACAATTGGGTTAAAATCAAGCATTTGATTTCAATTCTGTATGCTTTCTTTTGGATAAAGGAAGTTGCATATTGTTAGCTTCTGAAAGAAAAAAAAAATGTCGCGTAAGATACCGAATTTGTGACGAAAAAGGAAGGGGGAAAGGCCTTTTTTGTGAATTATTAATTGTGAGGGAAAATATTTCTTGATAATTGAATGTTATATACTGTGTTCAATTACACAGTATACAACATTCAATTATACTAATGATTTTTTTTAGATTCTCTAAAGATACTGTGTCATTTCTGTACAAAAGAATACTTTCCACAAAAATCTATGATAGGGGAGAATAGAATGAAAGTGTAATTTTAAAAATCACATAACCAAAATTACCAAAGAAAAGGAATGTACTCGCAGATACTGTATTCACAGTTTTACATATATGTTGTGTGTGTTTGTGTCTTCAATTTCTTGATGTTTTACAATACATTTATCTCAATTTTCAGTTTTCACTTACTATCACACGCATAAAAGCAAATACAATTCCTCTAATTTCAATACTGCCTATATATAAAATTTTCTAGTTAATTAACAAAAAAAAAAAAAAAAAAAAAAAAAAGAAAAGAAAAGAAAGAAAGAAGAAGAAGAAGAAGAAGAAGAAAAGAATTCATACGCTACATTTTGAATATTCTGTTTAATTTTTAAGAATGTCCCAGAAAATACAGTATTTGTAGGGAATAAAAAATATTGAGACGTAAGAGTAAATATATCTTTTTTTTTAAAATCAGGAATTAGTTTCTTATCAAGTTCTATCAATATAATTATTTAAATAAAAATATGCGACATCACATTTTTTTGTAATTAATTGTTTTATATATTTTCATGAAGGAAGCTTATGGCGTCTTGCAAATCTTTCACGCCTACCACTATAAATATTAGTTGACATTTGTAAAGAAGCAAACCATCTGAATGCAAAGAAGTAAACAAACAGAAGGGAATTCATATCCTTCTGTTTCAGCTTTTTAAAGAGGAAATTTAATTTTACACTATTGGAATAAGCTTCAATACCGACTTGCGATTTCGATATCAGCTCCCTCTTCATTATCACTTCGACCTTTCTTCAGTTCCTCCTTCCCCCGTCTTTTACCTGTTCAGGTCGTCAGCTGATATTTTTCTTTTCTTTTATTAAAACTTTTTAAAAATGTTTTACAAAAATGTAATTGTTAAGAATGGCAAGTGAACTTTGAACCATCTGATATGGTAGAATATGTAAATTTAACAGACAGCTCAATGAGGTGACTTCTACATTGATGACCCGGACGCGAAAAAATATAAGTAAAAATACTAATTATTATAAATTAGAGTTTAATCTTTTCTAACAAGTGAAATATTTTAAAATTACTTTTATGTCGTTGATGTAATGTTACTCCCTCAACTGTGTTTCGTAAAACGATTCCACAATATTGCCAGCCAAAATTTCTCAGTAAATTTTTTTGAGAAATTAAGCATTATTGACAGATTAAAAAAAAAAAAGAAACAAGTAATATTTCAAGTATGTTGCTTGATCTTGACCGTAGATAAAAAACGTTTTTTTTTTTTTCGACAACTTTTTTGATTTGGTGAACTTTATTCTTATACAAAAACATATAAAAACACATATAATATTTCATAACATCATGCGAATTACATGTTGACAACTTTCTCTATTAATATAGAGTATGTTTTTCAAGAGGGAACTCACAAAAGTTTGAAAACGAACCGAAAAATTGTTCTACGATTTCTGTAGTAGCACATTAAAAATGCGACAAAATTGTTTAGAGAAATTACAGCTTTCATTATTTGAAAATAGGTTGTAAAAATGTTCTACTATAAAGATTGCAAATTATTTTAACGATAAAATAAAATTAAAAATAAGTGAAAACAGGTTTTATAAAATGAAAATCTTCCTAACGATGATTGAGATAAGTTTTACTTATGCGCTCATTGTAAAATAAATATGCAATAATTTTTTTTTTTTTTTTCATAACATCATTATCAATTAAAAAGTATTAAAAACATAAAGTATACTATGTGCATGGTTTGTTCAATGTATTTAGTACATAATTTCGGCGATTATTTATTTCTTTTTTCATACTCTTGTCTGTAATGATTATGTATACATAAGCATGTAAATACAATGTGTAATATTTGTCTATTTAATTAATCTATCTTCAGAGAAAAAGCACACAAGCCCCTAAAAATGAGTTATTATTAACCTCAATATTTGCGACAATTAACATTTCTATTTAAAAAAGGTGAGCAACTTTGCATAAAGCTTTGTTCCTGCTCATTGGATGTGAGTCACTAACCTTTATTCTGACTCGATAAGAGTGAGTGATGGGAAGGGAGAACGGGTGTTAATTTAAGTTTCGCAGAAATCGTTATGAAGTCAAGGGAATGTTGCAAATGCCGAGTTGAAATTCAGGGCGCCGCGTAAATTTTGTACCTTGTTTCTGAGCACCTTTTTCTTTATTAACTTAATTAGTATCACGAAATGTCGACCACAGATGGAATTTTGATGAGGTAAAGAAGAGGCAATGGTGATTAATTAGACTGCAGAAGGGCGGGGTTTTTGAGAAAGCAGGAAAATCGTCGTCACGGTTCCCCTCCTCCGAAGTTAATATTTTTTCGCACTTAAGCTAATTAAATTCCGCAACCTTAATCATACTATACCCACGAAGTGAGAATAGATTTAATGGTTATTTTTAATTGCAAAAATGAATTTTCGAACAATTCAGTGTCAGCAATTAAGTCATGTCAGCAAGGTTTATAATTTAATATTTTTGATTTCATGCAATTACTAATGTTTTTTAGCATAATAATATCCATTTTTATTAATAATAATAAGAGTAATTCATTGAAGGCGCTTATTTTCAACGTATATTTAACAAATAAGAAAAAAGATAATGGGGGGGAGATTAACGAAAAAAAAATCTGGAGAATATAGTTTTCTTTTTCTAGAGTTTACTGTTTTAGAAATAACGACTCAAAGATAAATTGGAAGGTCGTGATTTCAATGGTTATGGAAACGGATTATTAAATTCTGT
>BMAW01065638.1:2814363-2918722 GCA_019974015.1 Nephila pilipes | reverse complement strand
AAAAAAAAAAAAAAAAAAAAAAAAAAAAAAAAAAAAAATTAAAATCATTTTACAAAAAGTGTTCTTTAATCGAAGTTAGGTCTAAAAGGAATTTTATCATTTAATGTAAATAATTCTAATACCTTTAAACTTACCAAATTAATTCAACAAATGTCTCTCTAAGAAATTCTGGATACTACAAGGAAAAATAAAGGTCTTCTACAGTCTCCTTTAAATGCTAGGAGCTTCCAACTTTATTGCCTTCCGTGCTCACAAACATATATAACCTATAGTAGTAGTATACATTTTTGTTACAAATTTCAAAAGTAAACATCCAGAGTTACTCTGATCTGCAGAAAGACAATTTTGCAATATTTCTTTTCCAGAGATATAAGAAAAAGCATTTTAAAGCCTTTGCAACTCTTTGACTGTGACTTTTCAGTTGTTAAACACATGCCGCATGGCTAAAAAATTTCGTAGTACTGAGTAATCAATCTTGATTGATGTGGTGCCCCTCCCGGGCAAAGCACCGCAAACCACAACAGGTGCCTCTCGGCGATTGTTTGCTTTGAATGATCTGATTGATGACGCCAGACACAATTTAAGACCAACATAAAAGGGCTTCTTGTCTCCTGCAGAGGGCTTCATGAACTAACTTCTTACACACCGAAAGATCGATTCTCAGACCAAAAGAGGGGAGTACCTTAACTTATAGGCGAGGGCAACCCTCCTGAACACAGAATAGTATCATTTAGAAAATAATGAAAGGCCCCGACAAAAAAAAGATTAAAGAAAAAATTTGGATTTTTTGGTGTCAAGAAAAAAAAAAAAAAAAAGTTTACCCCTTTCACTGGAGCATTATCTATTCAAGGTGTACCAAATGGTTATTGAAGAAGTTGCTGGCTTATAGAAGAAAGTATTTTATGAGTATTACTTGTAAATATATCGACCGTTTTTAGTATTTTTCTGATGTATCTTAAGAATTCGAAAGAGATTTTACTTTAATCTTCCATTTATATCATAATATTAAAAACTGCAATACTAATACAATGACTAAGCATAAATATTGATATCTTATTTTGTATTTTCTGGTAAACATTACCCTAGATTGCATCAGAGTTTGTTATGACATTCTTAATACAACTAATAGTATTTTATAAAAAAGATAAATGCTTTAAAAAATATGCCGATGTGGGTCAAAAACTACTGAGTGAGAACCATTCACTTAACATTACGAACCATTTGAAATTACGAATATAAAAAACGTCATCTAAAGCAGACATGTTTAACATCAAAAGAAAAAAAAAAAAATTAGATATTGATTATTGTTTCCTGTCAATGTTGAAAGATATAAAACTAATTGTTAATTTTAAGCCCATTTCTGACATTTTCGCAAGCTTTTATTTAAATTGCAATGTACATGTGTATTTTTTTCCCATTTCAAAATGTGAACTGTAATTCTAAAATCATTTCCTATTGTCTGACCGAGCTGAAATTTTGCATACACGTACTATTCCGATGACTATACAATACTTTTGTATGCTAAAGCAGTGACGGTTGCAGGAAGAGGGGAGGCTTGTCCTTAACGGCATCCAACTGAAATTTTGCTCACACGTATAATTTTTTTTTAAAAAAATCAAGCTTTTACTTAAGAACAGACTAACAGGAATAAAAAATAATTTTTTTGATTGTAAAATAATACATAATTTACAAAAGTTTTTGGTTTTAATACTTCTTTTGATCTCATACGTAAGAAAGTAGTTATGATAATTAATTTATCGGTAATTACCTAGGTATCTTAGTTAAGAGCCTTACGCTTTCAGAATTAATGAATAATTTTATAATAAAAAATTATTTTTATATCTTTTAATCCGTCGTTATATAAAACTTTCTTTTAAAAACTATTTTACTTATATTTATTAAATGAATAGAGAGACTGGTTTATTTTTAACAACATCAGAAACATGTTTAAGTATATTGGTGAACTAGTATTTCTAAAAAAAGTTTATTAAATCACTTTTTTACATCTAATAATATAGAAAAAAAAATCTTGTAATGTTAATTTCAGTGCATCAGAGCAAATGTGTGTGAGAAGTCAGATGTAATGTTACTTTGCTGTAATTCACACAACACAGGAAATCACAATACAGTTGTATTGGACATCAAAAATATATTTCCCAAGATCAAAAATTTATATTTAACATCAAAACTGCTGGGTTATTTAGAATGTTAAAAATCAAATTTCTGTACTCGTGAGCATTTCTGTTTCAATGCAATAACAATGTTTACTAATTTTAACACATTTTGATTGACGCAAATTAGCTCTTCTTAAACGAGAAATAAATGCAATTGATAGAATAGAGTAACAAAATAGCTTTGGAATGTAGCGAAAGTATAGAAGTAAAAATCAAATAAGATCAGGAATGGGAGTTCTCTAAGCCAGCGGTAACCAACCTTTTTCAGTTCAAGTACTCCCAGCCGACTCGGTTCATTTCCGTGTACCCCCATCGAAGAATCCTCTGGGAACCCTCCCCCACGCAATCTGTTTCACTCACTACAGATTCCAAAAATTTCTCCCAAAAGGAATATGTTGAACTAAATTAAATGATCTATTTTTTCGTTGTATAGTTTTTTAGATTTGAAGTAAGTAAACAAATTAATACAAAGATTGAGAGAAAAAAAATAATTAATGAGACATTTTGAATTGCGTTGAATCCCAAAATTTTGAAAATTTTCAGGCTTAAAAGACGATTAATACGATCTCAAACCCAGAGTTGCGTTTAATTTGCTTATATATTTATTTTTTATGTAAGTATACGAAAAAAAGCCCGCTCAATAAGCTCCAAGATTGCAAACGTCAACAAATATACTATGGGTTTTTTAGAACGTTTACTGTATTCGTCATCGCGGCTAGCCCCAAAACTTTATAAGCTCAACATTCCACCATTAAAGAAGTTCTACAAAATGGAATTTGAGGCGAGCGTTATCACTGTGTTCTTTTCTAGAATCGACGTTGTATAAACAGATAACCTTAATAAAAACCTTCGCCTACTTTTTAAAATTATTTTTACTATTTTAAAATTATTTTATTCCTTTTTTAGCTGTATGGCTATCGGGACCGTTCTCATTTCACGTACATCCTAAGGGCCTCTCACGTACCGCTAGGAGTACGCGTACCACTGGTTGAAAAATTCTGCTCTAAGCCCTTAAAACCAAACTTATACAAAATCTCATCAACTGGGAAGGTGAAAATAAATAAACGACAATTGGTTGAATAATATTTCCATTTCCGTAAAATGCAGGCAAATAGTTGTTTCATAGAGCGATAATTTATTTACAATAAAAGAAAATTGGAAGAAAAGAGAGACAAGAAGAGCTATAACCAACAAGTGGGTGTATTGGCATTGTGTTGAATAATAACAAAAGCCCAATACACATATAAAATGGGGAAAAATAGACTGAAACTATATCATCTCAAAAATAGATGGTATTTTACCTCAACGTATGGGTAAATTGCCACCTTGCTTCCAAAAAAAGAAAAATCTGTTATAGATATTATTGACAAGATAAAAATCTGGGAGGAATTTTTTTTTTTCAATGTATTTTATTTTGATTGATTTTTTGTTTGTCCTTTTTTTTGCTTTCATAGGTTACTGAAACACATTCTTTTGTTTGATAGCGTTCTACGAAGCTCAAAAATTTTTTTTTTTTTTGAATCCACTAAAGTGTTATAATAAAAAATGAAAGTAATGTCACAATTATTTTTAAATACATATTTTAAGATATTTTAAATGAAGCTCATGAAAAACTACGGATTCATAAGCACGGGAAAGAAAGAAAATTATTTATTGACGTAGATCAGAATTTCGGATAGACAGTTTTTGTATTCAGTAATTTACTTCTGAATTTTAGAGTGGATTTCTGTACTCTAATTAAAAAATTATAATCTGTCATGTTGGTTCTTATGTTCAAAGGAGGAGATACAGTATTTATCAATACGAAAATGCAATATCGGAAACTGTTACTATTGAAACTATTGAAAAGCAGTTAAAAGCATGAGAAGAAGTTCCTATCAAGGGCTATTGATTATACCGCATACTATATTTAAAGCTGTGTTAGTTGGGTTTTTTTAAAACAAAAAAAAATCTGTTATATAATCTGTGGAGTATCTCTACTACTCAACTCTTCTGGCTTCTTAAAAGATAGTCTGATCGTGAACCTAAAGTTGCGTTCAATTACAAGTTCATATAAAGTAATAAAATATCCACACAAATACAGTTCAAGAATGTAGTAAATTAAAGTCTTTTCAAAGCTTGTTTATAGTTTCTCTAAAAAGAGAAACTATAAACAAGCTTTGACAACTAGTTCACTGTTCTTCCGCGCGGATACTTCAACTATTCTGTAAAATACCACAGGTTACTTTTAGTGGGATATGATGCAAGTTAATCCATAATGAAGAAACTTTGATCTGACAGCGTCGGGTCCTAATCCATACAGATCAAGCAGACACACAAGCAATTCCCACGCAATATTTAAAGCCTTCATACTTTTTTTTTATCTTTCAACTAACGCAATATTTTTATTAGCGTTACCTCTCTATTTTCAGATTCAATTATTTGTCAGTTTTATGCGACTTGATTATATCTATTCACTATATTTCTGAAGTTTCTTAATTTGCGTAATCACATTTCATTTGGTTGGTTAGGAGCTGGAAACTTAAATATAAAGTCATAAAGAAACCTCAAATGTTAGTTAAGGGAAGTTTCACGAATAGCTTATGTTACAAATCTTATTAATACCATTTATACTGCGTATAATTATTAAATAAACTTTCAAAAGATTGCAACTTAATTGATGAACTGATATGAATAGCAGTATTTTCAATATTGATATAATTCAAAATGATTGTTTGAAAGCAAAAATTTCATGAGACAAAAGTTACATGTTGTGAGTTCTATGTTTGGTTATAAATTCAAATGAATGAAAAGTTAAAAATATAATTTAAATTGTGAAATAAATTTTTATGATGTATTTTCAATAATTTACAAATCATAACGTACATTTTCAATAGCTACCATACCACTATATATAACTAAAATCACGAATTACAGTGTTTTTAAAATGTAAGCTTAAGGTTTTAAAGGTTCAACACAGATGGAAAGCTTTCACCTTTTTCTAACAAATGATATAGAATATAAAACAAAGTAACATTTTAATTAAAAATTATAGAATGCAAAACTATAGATTACAAGATAAACTTTGTTTTTTTTGTTAAAAGCATGAAAATTTAGTGTCTATGTACATTAATTTTAAAGAAATTTAATTTTGTTATACGGTTGAGCTCAAATAAAATTCAAGTCGAAAAAAAAAACTTTTTCGTTGTTCTTTTTTATGTATTAATGGTAAACAATATCATTATATGACATTTGCAATATGAGAAGAATAATATTAAGTATAATCTTTTAAATGATGGATTTCATATTCGAATTGTTTTTAGAAAGTCTTTTTTTATACTTTGATGAAACGAACAATTTTCAGTACAGTAAATTTTTTTAATCGCTCCTTTAAAATTTAGTTCGAAATAAATATAACTTTTTAATAATATCCCAGATAAACACTGACATAATTTATTGTACTTGATGCGATTGTATAAATCAAAATATTTTTGTGTAAATATTTCTCGAAATAATGGAGATATTTCGTGATTCATCAGTTTTTCTTTATAGTTTAATTTCATTCTTTTTGACATAGATGTATATATATAAATTTTATAAAAACTTAAAAATATTTTACTATCTTAGGATATATACGACGTTCAAAGATATTAAATTCTACAAATTTCATATTGCTGATTTTTCTTCTTCCATATTTCCTCATTCTATAGAAACAGATTTGAATTTTGAGTTGATGTCCCTTTCCTTATAAGAATATCAAGTTTCATCTACAAATAAAACAAAACAGCTAAGCATTAAATGCCCCAGAAAATGATCGTAAAATTTAAGAATTTTCAAACAATTATCCACATATCCCACCTCATACTCTTTTGAATTAAGTTAATATCAATTAAAAATAAAAAAGTTTAAATTTCACTTTAGTGTGCGAAGCAGTGAAGAAAACAATTTCTCATAATTGGAGATTTCTGAATTCTTATTGATCCTGATACAACCCGCAATTTATTTTTAGCTTGTGTGGAAATCGAACATTCAGGTACCATAAATTAAAGACATTAATTCAAGGAGATTTTTGTATTCTATTCTCATTAATTCATGGCATTCCTGTATCATAAATCAACAACAATGCAATAAAAGAATTTAAAGAAATGTAACAAAATTTAATTACAAGCGATACTTGACTTTCATAAATTCACTAAATCTTACATACTTAGTTAGTATTTCGCTTTTAAAACAATTTTTTTTATCTATATGCATGTTTTGTAATTTTTAAGGCTTTGGAAATCAAAAATATAAATAAAGCTTTCATGCATTTTTAAAAATCTTTGATAAACATGAAGGAAAATGATCCCAGTAGAAAGTCAATATCTCATGCTTTGCATGACGAATGATATATAAATATACAACTTGAGTTACGAAGCATTTTATAAATAAAAGGAAAAATGCAACTCAATAGCCTATACTAATCAAGAAAATATTATTTATTTATGCTATTAATACATTGGAAAGTAATATCCTGTTTTTATGTATTAAATTAATTAAAATAAAGGTTACGGATACATATCAAGAGTAACGTTTTTAATGAAATACGCCTCGCAATTTCCTTTGACAAAGTTTTTTCTGTTTTAATTTGCTTTCACCATTTAACACATCTGATATACTTTACAGAATTCTGAAAATTACTTAAAAGAATTACATTAGAATATCATAAAGAATTTTATTATCAGAAAAATATGTAATATCAGAACTCATTAAATAGATTCCTTTTAAGAAGTTGTGATTTTAATTGATAATCAAAATGGAAGATATTTGATATTGTTAATTTGATTACTAAAATTATTTGGATGAAAACTATTTAAAATAAATTGAAATGTTTTATTTCAAGTATATTCCCCTTTTTAAAATTGAAGATAGGAAGCAAATATTATATAAATAATATACCATATTTATTATACACTATAATTATATATCCTTCATGGTATATTGGTATAGGTATTAATATAACGGTACAATACTAACACACACACACACACACACACACACATATATATATACACATACATATGTGTGTGTGTGCTTTAGAAATGAGCCAAAAGGTTGAAAATGAAATGCGATAATGTGTAAATTAAATGAATGTGTAAAAATTAAAATATTTAACACTTAAAAATTATAATTATAGAGTAATTACTAATGTTACGCGAAGAAACAGGTTCTAAACATGAAATGGATAAATAATTACAGTAATAAAATTATCTCCTATGAAACCAGATTCTTAGTAAAAAAGAAAACATACGATACATTTTTTTTTTTTGTAATTTTTTTAAAATTTCATATATTAGAAACAAAAGTCGTTCTTATTTATCATTAAAATTTCAATAATTTTTATTTTGCACTGATAATTGTAATATACGTAAGCCAGATAAGAAGCTTTAACTACCTTGATAAGAAACTACCTTGTTTGATAGAAACAAATGTAAGGTTTATAAGAATTTCATTTCACACCCAGGTGTTTGTATCGGTGCCAATTAAGATAACACATAGGGGCTGTGAAGGGGAAAAAAAAGCTAACCACGTGCAATAATTATTATATAGAGGAATAGATTGGGGTGGGGCACATATGGCTTAAAAAACTGGTTTAGTTTGCGGCAAAGAGAACTTGCTTTTAGACATAAGATGTGCTAAAATCGACATCTAGTTCGAGATTGGCCGAAAATGCCCAATTTTTTTTAATACTTTTATTTAGTCAAATTAAGGGGATCGCTTGGGTAGCATCTCTAACGCCTTTAGGAGGAATCCGTGACTATAGGTCAGCGTCTCTTAATCTTTGCAACCATCTTGCATGCAAAGTGGGAATTATGTACTTGAGATTTTCCTTGAAAGCCTCTTTGGTATTCTGTCTATATCTTTAGTCGAGTAAAAACTATAATTTTCCTCACCGAACGTCAAGTTCGACGCCTATAACACCCGAAGTCAACAATTTAGGATGACGTCTTTGTATAAAAATAAATGTTCAGTATAAAACATTTTGTTATATTTATTGTTGTCTTTGCAATATGGCATGTAATGATAGGGATTTTAAGAATAGTAGTTGTCGCATAGTATTTGTACCCTAATATTAACTAAAAAAAGACTATTAATGTCTAAGTATCTGATATGCAAGATATGTAAAGAGAGGTTTTCTAATACTGTATATGATTTCTAGTTTGTCAAGATTTGATCAACTAGCTGTTAATTGGATGTGTCTTTGAAGGAAAGTTGTACCGAATATTTTTGCGTTAGTTTGCTAAAAGCAATGAAAAAAAAAAAAAATGTGATTATGGAAGACAACTTTATGTTTTAAATCGAAAACTGATGATTGTATGTTTTAAATTGAAAATTGATGACTGTATGTTTTAAATTGAAAATTGATGACTGTATGTTTTGAATTGAAAACTGATGACTGCATGTTTTGAAATCGATACTATTATTATTATTATTGATACTGAATTTGATTTCTACTTTGTAAAGATTTGATCAACTAGCTTTTAATAGGATGTGACTTTGAAGAAAAGTTGCACCAAATATTTTAGTGTTAATTTACTTTTAGCAAAATTAATGAAGAAAAATGCGATTGTGTGTTCAAAAACTGTATGTTTTTAATTGAAAACTGATGACTGTATGCTTTGAAATCTCTAAGTTTACTATTAATTTATGTATAAGAAAAAAAATTGATTAAACTTAGGCTCTGCTCAAAATTCGCATCGTAAAATTCTTTTGAGTTTTATGAAATAAACCTGATAATTAAAAATTTTAATTTGTCTGTGAAACAAAATATCTCATTTAATTGCAGATTGATGTTAATTATTGAATGACTCCTTACAATAATTTATTCGACAGCATTTTATACTTATAGGATTGTCTCATAAATAATTGAATACTTTGTTTCTATTTACTTGCTACATATTTAAAATGTGAAGTTCAGTTTAAATTTTAGAGATTAATTTTTGATAATACTTTTCAATTATTTTTTTTAAAATGAACTTATAAGCTGTATGATTTTTTTTACCATTATAATTTTAAAGCTCGTTTTGGATCATTTTTTCATTACAAACCCTCTTCTCATTACAAATGATTTTTTTAGTTCTTACCAAACTGCTTTATCATCGAGCTAAATTTAAAGGAATTTTTCGATTAAGTTTAATTGCTATAAAAAAATTTCGAGCTCTTTTAGCAATTATTTTATTATGTAAAGTAAACTCATTAGTTTTGAGAGAAATATTTTTTAAAAAAATATTTTTTTTATATTACTTTCGGTTTCCAGTATTTATTCATGTAATTTTCAAGCTGGAAAAATATGTAATCATTTTATTTTGGTTCCTTTTAGTATTCTGCTTCAGAAAATCAAAATTTTAAGCCTGCGTACTGAAAAAAAAAATCAGTTGGCATTAAAACAAATTTTAGTGATAATCGTTGTACAATCACCAACAACCTTTAAAAAATCACGAACTACTTTTAAAGAGGTTTCAATCGCGATTAGAGGTTCTTTTGATCAAATAATCGTGACGTAGATTTTTTTATACTTTGTTTGTTTCTACGAAGGAGATATATTGGCCAATCTTATAATCAGGTCACGTTGTTACAATGCAATATAGCTCTGGTAATTGTACATAATTATTCAAAAACATACGCAGTTGATCAGACAATTAAATAGCGTCACCAGGAAAACATTTCAACAAAATTAAGCAGCTATAAACACGCTTATACTTATTTGTTCAATGACATATTTTATTTGATTGGTCTTGTATGTTTCATTCTCTACACTCTTGCTCTGACTTTCACTCGTTTAAACATATCATAATTTAATTAAGATCTATTATGAATAATTAAGAATATATTGAAATAGTATTTTAACATTGAAAATACAGATTCCTAGATGTCTTCCATATAAATTCAGTTAAACTTCTATAAATCGAAATTTCCCTCTAGTCTCTAGAATTCTACATTAAATTAATAGAAAAAAGTTGTGGATTATTTGAATTTTATTTTCGAAAGTTCAAATTTTATTTTGGATAAATCGAATTTTTCGTGTGATTCTTCTTCGAACATTGCAATACATAAATTAATAAATAAAAAATAAAAATAAAGGTCATGAGACTTTTCAGCTGACGTGTATTCTAGCGAGTTTCTAAAGACAAGGGACGTTTGATGGTCAATTTCCCTTGGTGGAATTCTCGGGGTTGAGACCATACCATCTAAATGGCCTTAGTTGAAAACGTTTGCTAAGGTACATGGTGAAAATACCTGACTTAATTGGAAAATATAAATACATATATTGTAATACACAAGTATTTTATTAAATAAAACTTGGTGTTAAATCTTTGGTAGTGAAATCAACTATTTTTTAAAGCCACCTCTTCTATTTAGAGAAACATATACAATTAAAGTTTTTGTCATTGTACTGGATTCACGACGGGCTCTTTTAGTCGAGTCGTGGGCTCAAGCCTTGATGCCACTAAGGACCCACCGTGTAGCCTGGGCTAATGCGCATTAAATCTGTCGAGGCTCAAAGTCCCCCCGTTGCCATGGTGTTGAAGTTAGGAGAGGGAGGGATGTCAGCTCAAGTGTCGTCCTCGTCACTTGACCGAAGTACATAATTATGAGGTCCATCCCTAATAGCTCTAGAGTAGCTCCTAGAGCGACGTTAATTCAATCAGTCAAATTTTTGGATAATTCGAATTTTTTTTCTTATTCTATCAGTTTCGAATTATCCAAGTTGAGCTGTATGAAGATAATGGTATTGAGTGATAAATGGAAGAATTGAGTGATAAATAGAGTGTGAGAGAAACTTAAAGTGGAAAAATGATGAAGTTTGTATGCATCAAACATATTTCGTAAGAGGCAGAATTAAAAAAAAAATCAAAATAAATAAAAATAGGCTAGAAAATAGGAAAAATAATAATAGGAAAATTAACTAAGGTAGAGAGAGCCCCTTTTGAATCAATTTTTGTCGATTAACGTATTTCAGTAAAACTATACAATGATCTTTTGGAAACTGTTTCTTAATTTAAACTGTGGTTTGATGGTGAATGGCACTTAATTCCAGACTTAAATATTTTTCCTATTATTCCTCGTCTTGTGAAGACATATGTAATATGGATTTTTTGGAATTATTTGGTTTTTTGCTATTATAATTTATTATTTGCTATAGAAAAACATTTCTGTATTTCTTTGAGAAAGAACAATCATTGTTTACATATCAACAGGTAAGCAATGCTATGGATGAAATAAAATATTCGAATAGTGAATTAACTAAAAATTGCCTGCTTAATTGACCTTTCCAATTAATATTTTCTTCATTTTAAAATTGTGATACCTGTTGTTTCTTGAGTTTCATCACGCTTAGCAATGAGTTATCATAAAGAAATTCTGAAAAAACAAAGGTGGAGCAGTAAAAGTGATTCATTTATTTTACAATGTTACTGAAAGAGTTACATGAAAAATTTTAAGAATTCAATTACATATCAAAATCTATCCTTGTTGTTATTGTTATTTTTTAAAAAAATTAGCAATAAATTGAAGAATTAAGTGCATTAAAATTTCTAAAATTTCGAGAAGTTTTGATTTTACACTTAAGCAAATGATACACATTCTTAATTTTCTGTTTCTATTCTCTTCATTCAGTTTGTTTCTTTTTTTAATTAACGTCGCACTTAGAAGAAACACCAGGGCTACTGGCAAAGGGCCTTGTAATTTTGGGCTTCGATCAAATGATGAAGACGATACCGAAGTTGACATTTTCCTCTCCAAACTTCCGCCCCAATCTTATTGGAGGACTTGAAACCTCGACAGATTTAATATGTATCAGCTCCGCTATATGATGAGTTTTTAGTGGGATCAGGACTCGAACCCACTGCTAGACGGAAACAACAATGGTTGCGAGTTTTCAACCATTGTAGTGTCCTCCTTCCCTTATTTAATTTTAAAGACATTATAAAATTCAATTAAATAGACAATAAGGTCAGAAATCCGTTTGAAGAGACAAGAAAAAAACCCAACACAGTTTAATAACTGTCTTCACAGAATATGTAAGATCGTTCTCGTTCGAATCCTTCTTAATTCACTTTAATCACAGATTATAAATAAACAATAAAATCTCACCTTACCAATTCACTCGCAACGAGTAAGACACTTCCTGAATACATCAGATTCGACTCCTATTACTCTAATTAAGAGTAATTTCTAACAAATTTTACCACAATCGATTAATTGCAATAATCCATTCCAATTTACAAACATCTACCAGCCCGTCGTTATCATCTATCTCCCTTCTTATTCCTATCAATTCTAAATCGTTTACATAACACTATCCCTAATTTAATTCATTACACTTCTTATCTTCATCTAATTTACCTAATCACGTTTCATTTGGTTGGCAAGGAGCAGGAATTTCATGCCATTCGAATTTTTAAAAAGGTCCCTATGGTTAGTGAAGAGAAAACATCGCATAACCCAATGGACACCTTAACCACTGGTCTACCGCAACCCCATGTGCTAAGTTTCATAGAAATTTTAAGAATTTAATATTTTAAAAGGAGCAAGTAAATACTTCTAATTCACACAGCCTCTAAAGTTTAAATTTTACACACACTTAGGTAATTTATATAAATTTTTATAGTCCTTACTCCCCTCTTTTTTCTCTCTACTTAGTTTCATAAAAGATACAAAGAATAAACGGGTTTAAAAAAGTGGCTCTACACTTCCTTTTTTTCCAACTTACCATGTTTTGCCGAGAAAACAACTCTAGGCTTTCAACCCTTTTCCCATCTAAAAATAATCTTTCCAACACCCCATCCTATCAATTCCGATTTTTTCCGATACTTTGTTTTATGGCATCTCCTTTTACTTTAGTCTCTCAGAAACAAGCAAAATGCCGGCGTAGGGGAAACATTTGAGTTGAGAATGAATATGAGGCGGGGTCCGATTACAAATCGGCGACAGCAGTAGGTGGACAACGGCCAAGCCGACGGGACAATTCAATCACTCTCTTACCTCCTCCCCTCAACCTAGCCTTCATTTTCCCTTCCTTCACAAATACCGATCTTTCTTCTGCGATGACAGCATCCCCAAAACCTGCCCGCTGCTGCAGTTCACAAGCCCCGCTTTCTTATTTCCAAGAGCAGCTTCCGGCCCTTTGGCCAGAAATGTTTGAAATTGTACCTTGCCTCAGTCTGGGCACAAACTATTTTTTTTTTTAAAAAAGAAAAGATTAGTTTCTCAAGAAATTTCGTCTTGAGGAGAGTATTATTTATTTTGTTTTCTTCAGCAAAGTTTGTGGAGAGCGATTAAATAAATTTGTTATTGTTTTTATTCATTTTTTTTTTATCAAAATAAATTTTGGAAATAAATGATTTAGAAAATGTTTTCTGGATAATAATATAATGGCAACTGTGGGGAAAATACAAATTTTTACAAAATATTATTTGAACTCAAAAGAAAGTAATTTAAATCTTTATTTTTATTAAAATATGAAGAAAAGCGATTGTTTACTAACGTCGCACTGAGAAGCAACTTCATGGCTATCTGCGACGAAATTCGTAAATTTGAATCCCGGTCAAGAGACGGGGACAAAACCTGAGCCTTCTCTGTTATTTACCTCTCCAAACTTTCACACCACAACTACGGGAGGACTTTAGTTCTCGACCAGTTTTAAAGTGCACCTCGGTCCTGGCTACATAACGGGTCTTTAGTGGCATCAAGGGTCGAACCCACGACTCAACGAAAACAACACCGGCTACGCGTTCGCGAGCGACCATGACCACTAGACTACCGCTGCCACAAATATAAAGAAATTTTAAGAAAATGTTAAAGTTATATTGTAAATATACGTTCCTATTTGTTTTTAAATCAAAAACTTCTATTTCTGGGATTGGATATACGAAACCTATTTACTAAAATTTTCATAGAAATTTTTTTCTTTTATTTCATAAAACCTTTATCCTGTTTTTATTATACATTTCCATTTCCGGAGGATTAAAATTATATATATATATATATATATATATATATATATATATATATATATATATAATTAACATAGTTGCATATCGAACTTTAACTTATTTTCCACACTTTTATTCGTTTTATTTGTGGATATTAATCTAAAGGGAAAGCGAAACAGCTTTTAACATTCGTTTTGTCTCGGAATTTAGTATCTTATAAAAATATTTTTGCATAATTATATGTATATAATTTTTTCATTCAAGGTTTATTTAAAATACAGCTTTTCATTTTTTAATAAGATATCATTTACAAAATGTGTCCCCATTTTGATATCGTTCTGTGACGTCGGGCTATTCGCGGTTTTCTCTTCGCTAATTTCGGGTACTTTTCGTAATTAGAATTGCGTATCATTACAACTCCTTGCCAACCAAATGAAATGTGATTAGACAAATTAGATGAATATAAGAAGTGTAATGAACTGAATTGAGGGTAGTGATATACAACTGAAATAAAAAATGAAAGGAAGGAGAGGAAGACAGATGATCACGACAAGCTCACAGATGTTTGAAAATTAGAAGGAATTATTGCAATTATTGGATTATAGTAAAATTAGTTATAAGTGACTCCTGATTAAAGTAATAGGAGTCGAATCTGCTATAATCGAGAAGTGCCTCAATAGGTGCAAGTGAGTTGGTAAGCAAAGTGTTTATTTTTTTAATTATAAGATGATTCAAGTTAGTTCAGATGCATTCAAGATAGAGGGACCATTCTTAGTTAAATAAACTATGATATCTTTTTTCTGTCGTCTGATCCATTGAATTTGTGAGCATATTGACTATTTAATTATATTTTAAGATGTGTGTGAAGTTTAATACTGAATGACAGAAACTACAATATTAACATTAAAATGTAAAATCCTGCTTAAGGTATGAGGTCTAAAAGAAGTTACGCTGAATAATTCTTATTTTTAAAAGAAGATTGGAAGGAAATTTCGAAATATTCCTGAAGAAAAATTGCTTGTGAATTTTTTTTTCAAAGGCGTGTAAAATATAAGAAGTATATAAGAATAAATTGTTGAAAGAACTCTACACGAAATTAAATTTTACAGACCAAAATCCTCAGCTGAGAAAACAAAGGAATTGGAATGAAAAAGTATAATTTTCCTTGTAATAAAGGCGAACAATTTATTCTTTCCTTACTCAGTGACAAGAAACTGTTCACTATTACATGGAGCCATAATGACTAAGACAGAAAATATTTTGAAACATGAATGTTCCACAAATTTTTTCCCCTGAAGATTTTCTGACAAGCATTTCATTCGCAGATTCTTCGAGATAGAACTAGAATGAATGGAAAAAGTGTTGCTTTCATTGCTGAAAGTAAGCACAATTTTTAAAGCCTAAACAAAGAAGTTTACAAGTAGGACATTTAATCGCAATTTCTTGATCTCATAAGCTTTTTAGGCAACAAGCGCGTATTTTCAGCAACAATTTGCACGGTACAAAATACAAAGACAAAGCAAGATTAACATAAAAACATAGTTCCGATTTTAATCAGTGCTGTGAAAAGTGGCCCATTTTTATCGGAGAGAGTTCGTTCTGACACATTAAATACTCGTAATCTGTAGTTTTTATCATAAGATTTGAACAAGCTTAAAAGGCATCACATAAACTTCCATTGTCTCCGTTCTTAAATGAGTACAGATTGCATACGATGAATTTTCAGGGACAATATTAAATCTTGTACGTACGTACGTTCACACACACACACACACACACACACACGTGTGTGTGTGTGTATAAGGGTATTTCGAAATGTTGACAGCTCTATGTTTTTAACTCACTGACGCTTAATTGGGCAAAAAACATTACAAATATAATAATGGATACGATACAAATGTCTAACGACTGATTTAAGCCTGATATTGATCCAGTTTCCAAGCACTATATAAATCAGAAACTCCAATCTGCTTTAGGAGAAACCAATTCTCCAGTCCGTCTGCTATAGACGCGCTGCGAGAAAGTGGATCCTTCTCGTATATTACACAGCACTGCACCCGCAGAACACCGCCTGGTGTCTCATATATATATATATATATATATATATATATATATATATATTGAGAGTGAGAGAGTGATTGAGTGATAGTTGGATCCGTAAACCTGGCTTAAACACTCGTTCCCTTCCAAAGTATGGGACATTGTCTCCATTTTTGTATTTCATTATTTCTTTTCTTTTGAAATTGGTATTTTTTTGGTTAGTTTTGTATTTAATTAAGTTGTAATTTTTTATTTAATGGTTTATACATCTTTATCAAACATAATTGAATACAATTCGTATTTCACTAAACTTTAGCTTTTTTTCATTACTACATTTTGTATGTTTTTAATTTAGAATAATTTTTTAAATTTTGTATGGTTATTTTTTGATAATTTACTACACTTTTCATTTCATTCTGTACTATTCGTAGGTTTTTAGTTTTAATAAAATTTTCATATTTGTTTCTATTGGTTTTAACTATTTTAGGCATTTGATTTAGAATTAAACATTGTCCAATTAACATTAATAATTATTTATGTTTTTGCACACACACACACACACATACACACACTCACACACACACACACACATATATATATTAGAAAAAAATTGATATATACTTTTGGTATTATTATTAAAATAAAAATTTTTTTCTTTTTGTTACTAACGAATGGGCGGGCAGAACATTGTTATTTTGAAGGAAGTTAAACATTGTTGAGAAATGTTAATGTATTTAGTCAGATATTAAATGACTTATTAACAAATTAATTGTCTCTATAACTGAAATGATAAATATTTGCTGTAAGCTGTTTTAAGCACGTTAAATTAGAATTCTGATTTTATTTAGATCGTATTCTTTTAGTATACTTTTTTGAATTGCGTGGTCTTGATCTTGTGAACTATGGTTCTTACCAACTTTTCTTATAAATTAATTGACTGAGTCGAATACTTTGTATCCATGAAACATTTTTTATTCCACACATTTTTATCCAAAGTCAGAAATAGCATTTTAAATTACTTTACTCCCTGTTATGTCTCAGTTGTGTTCTTAATTGTTTACATGATTAATCTATTTTCATTTTTAAGGAATAGCTTATTAATTATGATTATTCAGTACCTAATTAAATATAAAATGTTTCTAAAATATATGTATTTACTTAAAAGTTATTTGGTATTAATTTCATTTTATTTTTAAATATTGCAAAAATTATATTTTTATTGCGTATATACATTTTCTTTTGTATTTATATGTAGGAACCCAGTGGTCACCGTCGCGCACTCACGGCCGTTGTTGCTTTCGTTGAGTTGAGAGGTAGGTGCTAACTTAGGTATCGTCCTCGTCACTTGATCGAATTTTAAAATTGCGAAGTCCATAGCCAACAACCTTGTGTTTCTGCCATTAAGTGTGAAGTTAATGAGCAATCAATAAATCAGTTTGTATATATATATATAACACTAAATCGCTGTGAAAAGAGAAAACTAAAAATTTAAATTAAATTAAAGATACAAATTAATATTAATACAAATCACATAAAAATATACTTAAATAATTTAACAATCAAAAAATATAAAACCAAAAACACCTTAAATCAAAAACAACAAACATTAAAAATTTCATATATATATATATATATAGTATAACCTATATTGTGTGATGATGATGTATGTGTGTGTGTGTGTGTGTGTGTGTGTAATCTAGAATCTTTTACTGCAGAAAGCTGTTCAATAATAATTTTTTTGTTGATACTTTTAAGTTTTCATCAATAAAATATATTTGCTCACGTTTTTTTGCAATTAAGCTATTTCTTGAAACAATTTGTTGCAGTTGTGTTATGCTCCTGTCAATTAGATAATAACGAAACAAAGTAAATATCACTACAAACTGAAAATTCCATAAGATGAAACCACACTAAGAAAATATATGAAACTTCTATATATATATGAAATATATATAGAAGAATATATATGAAACTTCTCGGCTTTTTTATGGAGTTGACTCTTTTTATAAAGTATAAATATTCTAAAATGAGATTTTTTTGTGTAAGTTTTATGGAAAACAGACTCAACCTAATGATTGAAAATAGATTTTTAACTTTTTTCCCAAGTGCATATATAAACTGAAAATCTTAAAAATATTATAGAATGCTATTTTTTTCATTACTTATTTATGGGAATTACTTCTCTTAATTTTCGTTACTTTTGCATATTTTTAATTTGAAAAGGAAGATAAAGTAACTTTTCAGAAGGACATCAAGTATTTATATTTTTCAAGTTTGTTGTAAAAAAGGAAAATTTTTATTAATCACCTGTTTTCAATCTCCCAAGGAAACTTGTTAATGAGTTTTCTTCTCGGGAACAGGAAGTTTTTTTTTTTTTTTTTTTTTTTTTTTTGTATTTCCATATTACAGTTATTCTGTCTTTTTATACGTTTTATAGTACACAGTAAACAGTAAGCTCTAGCGCAATCATTTAATAAATTACGTTTATTTCATAATTTCCAAACTAGTTTGTAAAATAATTTTCGGCAGGTTACGAGAGTAGATTTTAAAATGAATTTAACGACGATAAAAATTAAGACACATTTCTTTTACGGTAAGTTACCATAGTTTACAATATATTAAGAGATATAGCCATTTTATGATGAATTAAACAACGATAAAAATTGAGACGCATTACTTTTAAGTTGATTAAGTTGTTTTCGGTAGATTATGAGATCAGTTCTTTTACGATGAATTAAAAAACGATAAATAATAAGACACATTTCGCAAAATCAGTCGGATAACTGGAATTAAGTGAGTTTTATATGTCTTAAATCTTAATTGATACATACATTCAATCTCATGATAATTCACATCATATTTCAACTACACAAGCTCATACAATAATAAATCAATATTTTCATCAAATTAGCTTTTTAAGAACAACTTAATAAAGCTAAAAAGAACTAGAAGTATACTTAAAGGCACTTAACTTTCTAAGTCATTTACATCTTGCACATTCCATTTTTTTAAAATTCTAACCAAAATGAGCTTCGGCTGCAGGAAATGTCTCTTATCACCGACGATATCATAATTTGTTTTGCCATTTATGAGTAATTAGTTAAAAATGAGCATAACATCATGTACCTCATTGATCCGAGCCATTGTTACGTTTCGAAGGAACTGCCAAGCATCTCATAATATATGACTAATGAAGATGAGACGTGGTAACAAATAAAATAAAACAGCAAGAAAGGATAAAAAAAAAAAACACCCCCAAAAGATATCTTTGCGTAAAGGAAAGTAAAAAAAGTAAGAGATAAACTTGAAAGAGAGGCACGTTGCACAAAGACAGATATCGACGATTTCTCAAAGAACATACCATGACATTTAGTAACTAAAAACAATCGTCACTTTTAGAAGACGATATCTCTCTTTATGTTTTTTTTTTCATTTGCCTCTTCGTCGTTGTAATTATCATAATTACGAATTAACCGCAGTCATAATAACCGAGCAAGTGAGTAATTTTCATTCCGTGCCAGAAAAGACCAATCCAAACGGCCGCCCTGTTTACTGACAGTGACAAATGTGTTGTTTGCGTATATGCTCCAAGATCCTAAGAACAAAGGATCGTCTTGTCTCAAAGCACCGGCAGCAATTTCTTTCCTTTACTTATTTCAACGAACTATACTCGTCCTCCTCGATAGATATCAAGAGTTTTGAATGGCCCAAAACTCGGAAAGAAGTAGGTTGAAAGAAAAGAAGAAGAAAAAAAGACGATAAGCAATGATGTTTTAAATCTTTTTCTGATTTAGCTGAGCTCTTTTTATGCTGGCATTAGGACACGAGTAATGCATTTTTAATTATATGAAACTTTGCCTTTTATTTTCAATGGATAAAAACAAATTTGAAAGCTTTAAAACGCGTTATTGTTTATTTGTTATTATGAAGATATATTAATTATCACGTGAATGTATTACGAGAAGTTTAATTTATGCGTTTTTATAAGGAATTATGACTTAAAAAGTGTTGATAAAATCCTCTGTTGAGGAAAGAAAATTTCTAGTACAGAAAGCTAAAATTTATATATTTTAATGCGACAAATTGCACTAACTAAATACGCAGTATTACTACTGATTTCTGTGTATTAGTTAAATATCGCTAGAATGTATAGTGATATTAAATCATCACACAGACGTATAATTAGTGTTCATAAGATGTCTGAAAGAAACATGTATATAAAATAATAATACATCACAAATCTGTAGAAAAATTAGTTAACCAAATTTAAAACGTAAAATTAAAACTAGTAAAAATTGCTATTATTGCAAATTGCTTATCTTACATCCATATCATAATCCTATAAAAGCAAGACAATGAAATTAAAGAAAACAGAAAAATCTAAATTAAAGTCTTCAAATTTCTGTAAGTATAAACAAAAATATATAAGAAAATATAACAAGTGCGTGCATATAAACTAATAATAAATTACCCAACTATAGAGATATAAAATGTAATTATAATCGATATGTGTATATATATATATATATATATATATATATATATATATATATATATAATTTTAAATTATATGCAGTTATACCTTTTTCATAAAAATTATTACTATTAAAAACCAAAATTAAAATAAAAACAATCTTAGAATCAATTAAAAAAAGGGAAGAGGATAGATATATTTAGAACAATTTAAATTGTTATTGGAAATATAAATTTTTTAATTCTTCAAATTCTATTCTGATTTTCCAAGCATTTAAAATAAAATAAAATTTAATACATTAATTACCATGTCCTTACTGTTTTAATAATCATTCTGAGAAGCTGTACTTTTTTCTCATCGGAAATTTAATAAATTAAAGATACATTTAGCCATGCTTTTTCAGAAATTAATTCAAGCTTTTTTTTTTTTCATTTTATAATTTAATTTACTTAAGAATTATTTATAAAATATATGAATTTATGACACAAAAAATTATTCAGCAGTCACTAAGCTTTGAATGATTTGTGTGATAAAAAGTAGTCTAATCCGTTGGATTTTGTGACATAACACTTTTTTTCTGTCGATAAAAATTAATTTTGTTTCAATAAAAATGCTATAATTAGTAAAAAAAAGCGAGCCTCATATTTTAGTACAATACGTGTGTGATATTTGTAATACTTAATATTATCAGATTTCAGAAAATAGTACATTTTCATACAAAGTTAAGATTATTGCAACAACTAAAAGACTACTAGACATAACAGCACCGTATTCAAATTTTTCTATTAATTTCTTCAACAAATAAGTAAATATAACTGACTTTTTCAATTTTAAACTTTAATTTGAAGAATGAGTAATGTTTTGTATGTTTAGCTTTACTAATTAAGTCATTTAATAGTTTTATAATGTTATATGTGGATTTCGAACATCACAAGATGCATGTTAAAACTGTTCATAAAGTTACTATTAATTACCTACTTAATAATGCTACGATATAAACTAAACATTATCTGCAATATTTATACATTCACAAAAATAATCAATCAATCAATAAATAAAATTAATTAAAATAAAAAATAATTATAATTAATAAAAATAATTAGGAAATTTTCAGCTCAAAATCGTTTTAACACCTTACGTGGTTAAAAAATAAGACGAATTCATGCTAAGAAAATCAACTTTTGAGAACAATAACATCACTTAGTATGAAAATTGCGCATTCATTAACTTTTAATGACCTTGACACAATATTCTAGAAAACCATCCGCTTAATCGTGAATCAAGGAATTAAAAAAAAAAAAAAAAACTATACTCAACAATCCGGTTGAGATACTTATATGGTGTATATGAACTAGGGTCTGCAATACCAGTAAATTGCGAATTTGAACCTCAAATTGTTATCGGTAATTCTGCATTGTTTTTAACCTTTAATTCGGTAAATAGTATACTTAGATAACATACCCTTTTTTTGCAGTTACTTGCTGTGTCACGATTTCACTTTTTTATAAATAAAAAGCTTAAAACTACAATCGAGAATGAAATCGTGGAATTGATTGAGAACACATACTAATTCAACCAGTTTGCAACAGAAATAATAAATGTTTCTGATTTCGAAAATTTAGTATGCACAATTTCTTCGACATTTGAAACTACATTATCAATGAAAGAGATTATTTTAATTAATTGATCAAAACCAATACAGAAAAAACACACAATAATCCACCTCTAGTACATAAATTTTTAAGAAAAATACAATCATTTAAAAAGGAACTGGAGTATTTTTAACGGAAAATTATTAGGGGAAAATCTATTCAAATAGTGTACGGTTCTTGAATAATTATTAAGCCAATCCGAGTGGGTTCAGTAAGAGCTTTTTCTAGGGCAAGATTATTTTGAACAAAAAATTAGATCACAATTAGGAGACCTAAAACTTTGATAAATTATATTTTTTATGCGCTTATTGTTTTAAAACGTGTTCACAAATTGATCACCCATTTAGTTATTTATCTTATAATTGTGTTTCTTATGTAATGATGTTTGTTATGATGTTTGATATATGTTATGTTGTATGATGTCTATTTGATATATGTAATGATGTTTATTATGATGTCTGATATATGTTATGATGCATGATGTCTGTTTGATATATGTAATGATGTTTTCTATGTAACTATTATTTATGTAATGATGTTTTTTATGCAACTATTATTTATGTAATGATGTTTTTATGTAACTATTATTTATGTAATGATGTTTTTTATGTAATTATTATTTATGTAATGATTTTATTTATAATTTGTTATAAATTCTTAAATTTTATTTATGCTCGGAATACATTTTTATCTCAAATACATTTGTCACAGAATGCAAAAATGAAATATAATTGTGACGAATTATAGTAGTTGTTATAATAACAGAAATGATTACTTAATAATAACCACCTAAAATCTTTGAGGCCGCGAAAGCCTAGTAGTCACGGTCACGAATACGAGGTCGGCGTTGTTTCCATTGAGTTGTAGGTTCAAGCTTGATGGCACTGATGACCCACCATGTAACGGAATAAATGCTCGTTAAATCTGTTGTAGCTCCAAGTCCCCCTTTAGATTAGTGTGGAAGTTTGGAGAGGGAGGTGCCTGCTCAGGTATCGTCCTCGAAATTTGACTAAGGTTCAAAATTGCGTGTTCATTACCGATAGCCATCATGTTGCTTTTCAGAGATATGTTAATAAACAACCAAATTAATTCATAGAATTAAAAGAAAAGAATTAAAATCAGGCTTCTTGAAATCTTAAACTATTATCTTAAAATGCAAGCTTATAACATTACTCCATTTCAAATTAATTTAACGTGCTTTTTTTCAAATAGAAGATTCAATTAAAACAATCAAAACTGATTCATTTATGTTGTGACATTTGGTCATGCGACGTAATTAAGTTAGAAAGTTATCATTCGCAGAACCAGATGTAATGCGGTAGTTTTTTCATTTAGTTCCGTTGCATCCAAGAACTACTCCTTCCATCGCAAAGATATTTAAAATCGCTCAGTTATACAGTCGTTATCTTTTAAATACTTCTAAAATGAATTGCGCGTGCGTCATTGCCCTTCCTAACTATCATTCACTGTCAAATTGATTCTCAAACTCCATCTCACTCACTCTTACTTACACGGTTACTATTTCCGTGTTAACATTGCTTCTTGAGCGAACTGCATCCAGTCTTTTCACGCTTGTTACCTAACTATCTATCTACGTAAATTGCTGTCAAACTAAGAGCCTTTTTATACGCATTTCAGCAAGTTCCCTCCTTCATTAAAAATGTCTTGTCTTTGTAAAAGGGATAAATTATGAGGACTAAAATAAATAGTTCTCAGCATTTTCAATGTATAAAAAAAAAAGACAAATAATGGGAATCTTAGAAAGCGATCCTATACATTCCCTCATTATTATTATGAAATTTTCCATCATTCATTCTCATGTTCACTGTAAGTGATTTTTCTTTTGACACTAGCTCTATATTATGTGTCTACAATTTTCTCTCCCTTTTTGCGTCTAAGTTTTGCTTCACATATATTTTATCTCTCAGTCTTGTCACTCACTAACATTCTTACTCTTATGTCTATTATCATTACGCTACATTCTCGTTTGTCATTACCTGTTTTCATTAGTACATTTTTGCAGACACATTTGGAAGAATAGTGTCTTTTAGTCAACTGAGCTATACTGATATAGTGATGAGTTTATGTTTTATTTTGGGAGATTTTGCCTCATTTTATTATGAATTTAGATTTTAATGTTTTAGTTAACGAGAATTCAATATTTTCGGAATTCAATGAGTTCAATAATTTCGTTAAATGTTTTGAAAAAAAAAAAGTGCTCATTTATTTTGATTTTATGGTTTTGCTCTTCATTTTTATATATGAACAGTTATTTATACACTGTCTATTAAATTTATCTTTTAGTTTCTTATTATTTAGTTTATATTTATTAATTTTAAATTAATTTTATTATTATCATTCATTCTCATGTGCACTGAGAATGAATGATTTTCACACCAGCTTTATATAATTTATCTTCAATTTCTCTCTGTTCTTGCTTCTGTTTTACTTTACTCCACATATATTTCTTCTATCTTTTTTGTTCATTAACATTTTTACTTTAATGTCTATTGTCATCACGCTGTCTTCTCGTTTGTCATTACCTGTTTTATTACTTCATTTTTGGAGTCACACTTGGGAGAATAGTGTCTCTTAGTCAATAGAGCAATATTGATATAAATGTTGAGATGATGTATTATTGTTAAAGAACTTTGGAGAGATGTTCCCTCATCTGATTGTGAATTTAGATTTCAACAATTTTTTCAACACGAAAAGATGTTTTGAAGGAAAATCCCATTCCTTTATTTTGATTTTGTATTTTTCCTTTTCATATTTATATACAAACAGTTATTTAAACACTGCCTTTTAAATTTCTTTATGTTTTTATTATTTATACTATTTTTATTAATTTGTTTCAATTTTATAATTATTATTCATTCTCATATTTACTGTGATTTTTCTTTTCACACCAGCTTTATAAAATATATCTTCAACTTTCTTTCTTTTCTTTTTTCTCTATTTTACTTCACATATATTCCCTCTATCTTTATCACTCACTACCACTTTTATTCTTATATCTGTTATCGTTATGCCACATTCTCATTTGTCATTACCTGTTTTTATTAGTACGCCTTTAGAATCACATTCGGAAAAATAGCGTCTCTTTGTCAATTGAGCTACATTGATACAAGTGTTGAATTGATGAATTATTTTTGAAGGGCTTTGGAGAAAGAGAGGGGGGGGGGATGTTTTATCATCTTGTGAATTTATATTTCAACGATTCCTTCAACAGGAAAAGATGTTTTGAAAGAAAAGCGCAATCATTTATTTTGATTTTGTACTTTTGCTTTTCATTTTTATACACGAACTATTATTTATAAAATGTTTTTTTTTTTTAAAATTTCTTTACTTTATCATCATATTTGAATTAAATTTAACAATTTATACTAATTTTTATCGTAATCATTCATTCTCATTTTCACTGTGATTTTCTTTTCACACTACCTTTACATCACTCCATCTTTACATCTACAATTTTCTCTCTCTTCATGCTTCTCTGTTTTACTTCACATATATCCCCTCTCACTAACATCAGACTTCAATAATTTCTTTAACTGAAAAAAATGTTTTGAAAGAAAAGCGCAGTCCTTTATTGTGTTTTATACTTTTGCTTTTCCTTTTTATACATGAGCAGGTATTTACAAACTGCCTTTTGAATTTCTTTAGTTTTATATTAATATTGTATATTTATGTAGCGTGATGTAAGCAGTTTGTAATCATAAGCTCGAAATTAATCTTTTTAGTTTTGTCCTTTAAAAGGAAAATTCTTAAAGCTTAATTCTTAGGTTTTAAACGTCTCATTATTATTTTTATTTCAATTAATGGAAAGGATCATTTGCATTTCAGTTCCAAAAAACAATTTTTATTTAATGTCTTTAATAAATTTCTATGAAATTTTTTTTAATAATGTGTTTTAGAATCAAGCTACAGCTCTCAAGTTAACGAAATTTCAATGAAAATAATTTTTTTTTTTTGATTTTACCTATGTCATTCAAAGTATAATTTCAAGGAGATCCGAAAGCAGTAGAGTAGATAGAAAATTATTCTGAGAAATGTCTAATTTCCATTCATAATACCAGTTGATATAATTTACACTATTTGTTTCTTAATAACTGTTAATTTTTAAGTACTGTATGGTTCTCATTTGAGGTTAATACATATTATGCGTATAATATGTAAAACATGGAAGAAAAATTGAGTAAAATTCTATATGTAAAGCATAATTTGTGTTCAGTTACAATAAAACATAATCGAGAGGAAAAAAACTTGTAACGAATTATAGAAGTTTTAAGAGAGAAATTTTTTTATACTTACGAGAAAAAGAGAAGTTTTGATTCTATGAAGAATTCGATCTTTACCACCAGCAATTTTAAAAATGAAACTTTAAAATTATTTTTTTTAAAAAATTTTTTTAAAAAACTTCGATGCAGTCGATGGGGTTTCCCAAGTAAGTTAATCAAAAAAATTTTAACATGCTCCGATCAACCCCTAAGATCTAAAACCTGAAGGTGAGCGTATGTAGTAATCTAGTATGTGTATGTGTGTGTGGTAGAAGGATTGTAAATTAAAGATTCAATTCTACGAAATATCATTCTGTAGATTAATAGATGTTGCTGCATATTATTATCCAATAAGGGCTCATAATCCCCATGTGGCGTGAAAATTTAGATGAAAGAAGTACAATTTTTGGTGTCATCCTCGCCATTTGGCGTAGTTAAGACCTACTGCCACTATAACTCAACCAAATCAAGTCGAACGCTACAATGTGTAAAAAAGGCAGGGGCGGCCCGAAGATTGAATGAAGGAATGATTAGGCCTCATAAAGACTCTCCAGGACTTTTCATAAAAATTATTATTTTTAAGTTTGAATGCTAAATATTCGAAAATTTATTTATAATAAATTTCGTTTCAAAATCATCATAAACGTAATACATTGTTTGATTTTTCACATAATACCGACAATATTCAAAAATTGACTGAAAGCAAATTTTCCTAAATGTTGTAAGGACTCAAATGTACCCTTACAAAGTAATATTAATCCATTGTATTTTTTTAACCAAATTTAAATTTATGGTAGAATATTGTCTTCTAAAATATTATTTTGAGAAGTTATACAATATTTATTTAAATACAATTTATCTGAGTTGAATCCAAATTTTGTTATTGCTTTTAAAATTATATACGCATACTAAATTATATACGTAATAACTGCCATAGCAACAGAAAGATCATTCTAAATATAAAAATAAAAACAACAGAAGTATTTAAGATCTGACATTTGTCCAAAACGATTTTTTTTCTTTTAAACAAATTTCTTTATCAATCAACATTCTTTATTTAGATTATCATTTACTGTATAATCTAAATAAAGTATCAAAAAAGTGAAGTAACCAAGTCTGTTTGATATAAGGAAATGAGAGAATTAAGTGTCCTCTCCTCGTCACTTTTTTTTTTTTTACCATGATTCAAAATTATGAGGTCCACTGCCAACAAACATTGTATCGCCTCTTTGCACAAAGCGAATAAACAATTAATCATAGTAATTTTAGAAAATAAATGTTAGGATGACAATAATTTAGCGTAATTTCCATTCTTATTTTTTATTACGGCATTAATTGTTTAGTTGTTCAGGAAATTTAGAAATATCTAATTCTTATTAAAAAAAAAACCTTTTCTCTGAACCTTTTTCTTGATTTTCAAAAGGAAGACGCATAATAAAACATTAAACATACATATTGGTACGGTTCAGTACCGAAAAAGTTTTTTTATGGTAATTTTATGTTACTACTAGTATAAACATTTTATTATACGGCGTGAAAAATAATAAAAATGATTTTCTTTTAACAAATTAATTAATACATACCTTGTTGTTAGTTAAAATCTTATTTCTTGGGTTTTTTTTCATTCTCAGGTACTTTAAATGTGTTATACCAAAACAATTGTATGCAGTGATGATTGAAACTTACATATGTTTTTTTGTTGTTTTTACTTTTACTTTATCATCAAGTGTAGTGAAAAATTTGTTTTGCATGTGTGTATATATATATATATATATATAGTGGAATGATTAAAATTTCAGAAAAATTGAATGAATTATTTCAGAGTTACATAGTTACAAAATAACGAGCTCAATAAGGTGATGACCCACTTCTAGCCTGGATGCAAGCTGCCACACGACGCGGCATAAAGTGATTAAGCTCCCTGGTGGTCTCCTGTGGTATCTCTTGCCAAATTTGCTCCAATTGTCGGGCTAGGTCATCAACATTCCTTGTAGATGCAGCCGCCTTCCCATCCTATCCCAGACATGCTCGATTGGAGAGAGATCTGGCTGGCCAAGGAAGTGTTTGATAAGCTGTAAGACAGTTTATAGCAACACGTGCCGTATGTGGTTTGGCATAACCTTGCTGAAAAAAAGGAAAGGGTACTGCAAAAGGAACGGTAGCAAAACAGGTCTCAGAATGTCGTCGATGTACCGGTGTGTAGTAAGTGTGCCTCTAATAACGACCAAAAGGGTTCGGCTATCTTGGGAAATGACACCCCCAGACAATATCTCCTGTTTGAGGGCCTGTGTGGCTTGCAATAGTGAAAGCAGGATCGCCAGCTGCCCTTGCGCGTCTCCAGACACGTCCTCGATGATCGTCAAGACACAGTTGGAAGCGGGATTCGTCGCTAAACACTATGCGTCCCCAGTCAGCATCATTCCAACCTGATCGAGCCAAACACCACTGTAATCTGGCTCGACAATGTGCAGGTGTGAGTGACAGGTGGCGTAGTGGTCAGTACGAGCATAGATTTCTCTCTATCAACCGTTTGTGAATGGTCATGTTGGACACTCGTGTGCAGGTCGCACGTCTGATGGTTTATAACGATGAATCAAGCGCTGTGACAACTGATCTGGCAATCACTCTGTCCTCCCGATCTGCTAGGGCCCTAGGTCGACCGCTACCATCATGACGCTGAAATCTGCGATTGTCCACCCATTCTTACCAGCTTCTTCTAATCGCTGCATTGCTTCGACCCATATGACGAGGGATTCTCCAATGTGCCCAACCTACCTCTTTCAATCCAATGAAACGACCTCTTTCAAACTGTGACAGTTGCTCGTAATGAGCTCGAATCCTGTTGCGAGGCATTTTTTTCAGTCGTTGATAGGTATCCTAAATCGCAATGCAACAGAAAATTTGACCATCAGATTGAGAATCGCTTCTTATATACACCTGATGAGTGCGCAGTTCCGATGCGCTATAGCTCCTGCTGTTCTTTCACTGGACACCAAATTTTAATCATTTGCATGTTCGGTCCATTTGGACCGAATATATATATATATATATATATATATAGTAGAGCCTTGTAAGTCGGACCTCCGGAGAGTCTGGATTGATCTGCACGAGGAATTTTTGTGTGTGTGTTAAATTTGAGAAGTGATCTGTAAAATATTTCAAATGAACATTTGTTTGTTTAATCCACGTATTTTGAAATATATGTTTCCTTTATCGAAATATTCTTACAGCTTTGAATGTATGAAAGGAAAGTGGAAGGGAAGGAACAGTCTTTACAAATATTCAGTGCAAAAGCAGCAAAATCTTAGTAATACCTCTTATCACCAATGACAAATGGCATACGGTGCTACGCTGTCTAAATGGAAAATTCAATGAAATAAATTTAAGAGACGTTCTATTAATCACAAAGTAGACGTCTTTATCTTCTGTAAATAGGATTCATAGTAGATTTGCTTAATATAACGATGATTTTTTTTTTGTATATTTTATTTTATTTCATATTTTCCGATTCTTCTGTTAACCTAGATTTTTGATGTCCCGGACCGATTCTGGTCCCAGTTAATTCGATTTAACGAGGTTTTATTATATACATAATTGTTAGTTGCCTGCCTTAAACAAGCATTTTTCGGTAAAGAAAAAAATCCTCGTAGAATTTTACGAAGAAAAAAATGTACTTTTGAAAACATTAAAAATAATTATTAACAGTACACTAACCAAGGTTTAAAAAAACACGATAAAAATTGAAAGTAGAAAAGTAGAACAATAAAAAACTGAGAAACAACATTTGTTTTTTCATTAATCAACTGCAAGGATATACGATTATAAAAATATACATAAAATAATCCATTAGATCTTTCTACCCAAAGACCTTTATTGTAACTTTTTGAGATTTAAGAAATGTGCGTGTTTTTTCTCCAGAAAATTAAATGGCAGTTAGCAGTGCTTTCAAATGGATCAAAGCGATTTTTAGAAGTTGTAAAAAGATATTACTAAATGCTTATAAATTAATTTTTTTTTATATTCTTTAACGTTTAACTTTTTTTTCTTTTCGAAAAAGAAAACAAGAAAAACTTAACACAAAGACTGATATTTCTAACAGTCGAAGAATATTTGATACCAACTGTGCAATTGTAACATCCAAACAGTTTAAAGTTACTTGCTTTCTTAAAGACGTTTAAAGAAACACATAATTATTTCCCTAAGGTCTACGTCGTATTTAACAATGTATAAAAAATTACTTTGGTTAAAAAAAAATAAATGACAAGAAGACAAGAATCGTTTCGCTTTTTTTTGAAAAAAATTATACTTCCGGTTGAATGCATTGTGGCACAACTCTATATAGCTCGAAATATTACCCTCAATGAAACCAAAAAAGAAAGAAACCAAGAAGTTCAAACTCATCAGAAATTAATTAATAATTTCTTTCATGAAACTATTGAAGTGACTATCTTTGACACGACTATGTGCCTTTGATCTGTAATTAAGTTCTTGCATCACTTGGGCATGTCGTTAACAGAATAGCAGACATTCAATACATCGCTATCTTTCAATTACTTCTCCTGCTAGATCTTTCAGTGACAGTGTATTCTCTTTCGAAACGTTATTAATGTTTAGTCGATAGTCTAGCAAGGACAAAAATAAAACCCTCATTACAAAGAACTCTTTCTTCCGCTTCTTGTGTTTTGACATTTGGCTTTTTTTTTCCCTTTGCGGCGAACAACGGGCATTTGGGAATGGTTATTAAACCAATTTGGGATGCCTTTCGAGATCGTAGTCTTACTCAATGATCTTGAAATTTGAAACCGGGGAGAAATACCACTTTATCGTTCTAAATCCCGTAATTGTATGACTACTCTCAGGGTGATTAATTGCAATAATTCATTAGCAATCGACTAGTACAACATTTGTTGGGATAATTATGCAATAAGCACAGCACAGTTTATTGGGGTATTTTACGAAGGAAATATATAACATTGATTCCACTTTAGTGCCTTAATTATATGGATACTCTTAGGGTGATTAATTGCAACAATTCATTAGCATCCGTCTTGAGCAATATTTGTTGATGATTGTGTTATAAATATACTTATTTATATATAGATACTCTTAGGGTGATTAATTGCAACAATTCATTAGCATCCATCTTGAGCAATATTTGTTGATGATGATTGTGTTATAAATTAGCTATATAGCTAATTTAAATTAGCAGTGTTATAATATGTGCTACTTAGGTTGCTGGGACATTTGGCTTGGCAAATAAAATTGATTATTTGTTTTATTTTTATTTCATTTACTTCCACGGCTTTATTATTTGCAAAGCTAACTGAACTGAAGTTTAGGGTTCGCCGAAAGCTTGTGATAGTGGCCTCTATCGTGATTTTTCTTTCAACTTACCTTGGGGACTTTTATGTTTGAATTGTTTAAAATGAAACCTCGCAAAAAAAAAAAAAAAAAAAAAAAAAAAAACGTGATTCATGTAAATTAAACTGAAGCTATGAAATGTATTGAGCGGATTGTGTAAAATACATTTATCAGCAGCGAAGCCCGTAGTTAGATAGTTAATTATAGAATTAGTCAGAGTGATAGTAAATCAAGTGACCACGGACCACTGTAGCATAGTGGTCATGGTCGAGGACTCCCCGCCGGTGTTGTTTTCATCAAGTCGTGAGTTCAAACTTTGATGCCACTGAAGACTAAGCATGTAGAGGGGCTAACGCATGTTATATCTGGTCGAGTTTCTAAGTTTTTCCGTTGGCGTGAAGCGGAAGTTTAAGGATGGACTTTCTATCTCCTGTGTCGTCCTCGTCCCTTGATCGAGACTCAAAATTAGGAGGTCCTTCGCCTATAGCACTCAGCATTTATTGACAATTTTGTACATTTCCTTTTCTGTAAATCCATTGTAATCTTTATTTACTTTTGATTTAGAAATTATGTTATATCTCATGTTCGTTTGTCAATAAATGCTGAGTGCGGGGGTGATTGTCTCCCAGGAGGTCGGTTTGTACCTCTAAATCCCTTGGATGAGCTCAGTTCCCTTGGGCATTCTACCAATAGTCCTTGAAATGCTTCTCAATTCGACGTTCTTAAGCAATTACATCACATCACAGTAAATCAATGTGAGGCGTTGAAGCCAGCCGTTCATTATCTAAGGAGCGATCAGAGGAATCTTAAAAAAAAAAAAGAAGAAAAAGGTTCAGGATTCAACCCTCGATTTTAGTTGGTCTACTCACTCGAACCCGTATGAATTGGTAAGAGATGAATTGAATTCTTATTCTCAAAGTTAGTTCAAACGCGCTAAGGAAGTTTGACTTTAGAGAAAGGAAAATAAACCAAAATTGAAGAAAGTGAATAAAAATTATTGAATTAGCATTAATTTTGAGCTCTTTCTCTTCATTAGGGTACTTGCAACTCTTTTTAAATCAAAATTGCCAGTGGCTGGGGATGATAATAACCAGAGGGCGTTTCAGGCTCACCAAATCTTTTTACTGAAGTAGTTTGTTTTCAAATTTCTGAACCAGACCTGAAATATCTGAAAATCTTAGAACTGAAAATCTTATATGGTCTTGTTATTGTTTATATATGAAGCGCGATTTTAGTTCAGGTGATCTTCAAAACACAATGCTTGATTTTGATTTTTTATTTTATTTTTGGTCTCATATTAAAATTTAATCTCTTCTCTTTAAAATTCCCTATGAACTTTGTTTCTATCTTATTTAGAAGGTGAGTTTAAGGTGTTTTAATATATTACTTCACCATGAATTTTTTGAAACATTTTTCATAACTGCAAAAGACAATATCTCAAAATGTTATGTATCAATGAACCTGAAATCTTATAAATATATATGTGTCTTTCAAATACCTATACATAGAATAGACTATTCTTGAGTTTTTATATTGAGTAGAAGTTTTTTATTTTATTTTTTATATTCAATGTTCAGAGCTCGAATTACCATAGCTTCCTGCGTAAAGACTATACTATCTAAATAATAGTCCATCACCTCAATAGTTATATTCTGTTTCATTCAATTTACAAAATGTTAATATATTTATTTTCTTTACCATGTTTTTCGGAATGTCTTAATATTTACTTATGTTTGTATAAAATGCTCTTTTTACAGTAAAAATATACACCAACGAAACTTTCCTCGGATGTTTTTCTAATTTTGAAGTCGCATAAGGTCATAAAATTTGCATTTGTGGGCAAAATTTACGTTGAATCAAAAAAATTTTCTTCGAAAGTGTACTTTGACATTAATAAATCAGACAGGTTTCACGAGAATTTAATTAGTTAATGACTTATTAATGATTTTGAAATCCCACACGCACACATACAAAAAATTTTAGGGCCATTGTTATTAGTCAATTTTTTTTAAATTTAATTATATTAGTATATAATACTACAGAATTCTTTCGGAATTTGATGTAAATCTGATAACAACGACAACAATTATGCTGTAGGCATTGAACGATTTGTAAAAAAATATACAATGGATGATCCGACTTTCTTTTTTTATACCTCTTCAGAGTAACTAAAAAGGCCCTCAAGAAAACAGGTGGAGAAAACGTTAGTTGATACAAGACATTAAAGTGGATTTCATCCAAAGTACCTTCGTTTAGGCTAAAAGCCAAGAATAGACTTTTAGATACAAAGAGGAGAATGGATTCGGCCATCATTTCTCTTTCGTTTTCTTCTTTTTCATTTTCAACTTGGAATTCTTCTATTATTAAATAGAGAAATGATTAATGAATAAGTAAAATTCGGTATTGATTTGTAAGCGTGTTCTCAATCTGATGGAACTGTAAGGCGATGGTGAAAAATACGAGGAACCTTAATGGAAATGGTCTTCTCCAGGGGAGAATTTTGCTTCTTTTGAATTCATTTCGGAGCACATTGAAAAGTAAATAATGCATTAAGAAATTGCAACGTATGTATGATACTTGTAGAAATAATGTTTCAAGTTATTATATATACGAGGTGAGGTTATTAAATAACGAGACTGACTCTGCTGCAGAAGAATTACGTATGGTCAAAACACCAGTGACTGACAGCTGTTTAGCGTGAAGCCTTCTCTTTCAAATGAAGTGCCTCCCGCTTCTGTGAATAAATACCTATAGCCGTAGCCTTCATTCGTATAAGTTATTTCTTTCTTTCGGCGGAAAAAGGAATAGTGTAACAATGGAGCAACGAATTGTTGTGAAATTTCACATGAAACTTGGAAAAACCACTGCTGAAACATAATTTCTTGAAAGAAGTGTATGACAATGAATGTTTATCCCATGCACGTGTTTTTGAGCGGTTTAAGTGTTTTCAAGATGGTCGAGATGATGTTGAAGATGATTCACGACTGAGTTGGCTTTTCCACCTCAAAAACAGATGACAATATCGAAAAAATCGGCAATCTGGTTCGGTCTGATCGTTGGTTGAGTATTCGTGCGATTGTTGAGACTGTATGAATTCATATAAAACCGTACGGCAAAATTTTCTAAGACAATGCGCCGGCTCATTCCACATAGTCCATCAAGAAGTTCCTAGCTAAGTACAGCATACCAGTGTTAGACCATCCGCCTTATTCACCGGATCATGAGCCATGCGACTTCTATCTGTTTTCTAAGGTGAAATCTGCATTAAGAGAATCAAGATTTGAGTCGTTGAAGCTGTGAAAGAGAAAGCGGCAAGCGTCCTGAAGGAGTTAATGGAAGACTGCAAGCACAGCATCGAACAATGGAAAATTCGCATAGAACATTGTAAGTATAGAGGAGGGGTGATGTGAGTTGAAGGTGATTAAAAGGAAATATGTATGACATCAAAATAAAATGTTTTACAGTGTCAGTCTCGCTATTTAATAGTCACACCTCGTATACTCTTGCAGACAAGTTCTGCCAGAAATCCACCATTTTTACAATGGCAGACAAGTCACTGCTGCACATTTGGTGCCTTCTATTCCATTAGAATAATGTTAGCTATTATTAGAAAACAGTAAATTTTTTTGCAGCTTTAATTTGTTTCGTGTGTTTGACGCTTTATTTGCGAGTACTGCATTAAGTTCTATGCAATAATGTGAAGTTTTTGCTGTGGAAATGCGTTATTATTAGTGATTTTCCAGTCATCGGGCATTTTCGGTAATCAGCAAAGATCTGGTCAGATGTCTGCCGAATTACTGAGGGAGTACTGCATTGTTAATGAAGTATGAAACAGTTTCGCATGCATTAAAAAATCTGAAAAATGTGGAGCAAGCATTGTAATAAAAAAAAAAATTGCGAAGAATGAATTCGTTTTGTAAAGAGTAAAAAAAGAGAGAGAGAGACTATTTAAACAAACTAAAATTTCTAATACTTAATTTCTATTTGAATTTGAATTTATTTTGAAAATTTCTGGTGGATTTGTATCAAGAAATGTCAAAAAAAAAAAAAAAAAAAAAAAAAAAAAAACCCACCCTCACTCTTAACTGACATTACAAAGTAAATTGATAAGAATTTAGGGGAAAATTACATTTTATTTGTAATCTAAATATATATATTCTTTTAGGATCCTTTAAAATTTATATTAGAAACAGTTATATTTATAATCAAATTTTAATTTTTTTTGTTACAATATTCTTAAAACCATAAATTCTTATATGAAATTTTAATTTAACTTCATTTTCACACTATACACAAATCAAGAAAGTTATACATATAAATTATTTTTTTTAAATGAAATATGCAATAAAACGAATATTGTGTTCAATAAAAATAACGACATTTTTATTCATCCATTAACCAAGCTAAATATACGCATTAATACCATTTACACAACCATTTCTTTTCAACCCGTACTCTTTTCATTCATAAAATCGAGGAAATAATAATAATAAAAAAAAAAAACGTAAAAGAAAATCAGTAATAAATAAAAGTCAACTACAGTAGTCTTCAAACGACATGGTGACGTCGATTGTACTTTGATCATACGTCATTACACGTGACATTAATCTTTCTAAAACTTCGCCGCAGATCAAAAGCCGTATCTCATTCATTATCTTATGACTTTTTCTACCCATGGACCTTTTCCAAAGTGCCACTCGATTTCTTGAATTGGGCCGACGAATTGGCAATCAGGGCAGGAACCCATCACATTCATACAGATTTGATGGGCCTAGCCCGTCAGGTTGAGGGGTACTCTTCAGGTATGACTTGGATGCGCCTGTCAGTTAAATAGTTTGTAGACAATACGATAGTCCCTAGTTGAAATGTGGAAGCTGTATAGATCAGTGGGTGTCTCTAAGAGGTTCACTCAAGCCCACCATGGACGAAAAGCTTTCAGAGCCCGATAACCGTCTTGGCGACATGATTCTGATTGCCCCTGCAACTCGAGAACCTGTCGTGAAGATGAAGCCTTTTAAAAAACGGACGAAAAAAAAAAAAGATGATATAAAAAGAGAAAAAAAATAATATATTTTTCTTTTAATTTTTGTGTATTTTGTTTCTCAATAACGATTTTAAAGCTGTTAACGCTAATATTCCCGTCAGGTGAATCTTTTTGTTTTGAGCAGATTTTGTTACGGCTTGACTTAATAAGTAGTTTTTTTTTTTTTTTTTTTATTGAATGTTTTATCGGATTTACATAGTAATTTTTTTAATATTTTTTGTAGGGATTGTGAAAAACTGTATATGCATAAAAATAAAATATTGAAAATAAATTTAACTCTAGGTTTATTTATAAAACATTTTTTTTTTTAAAAAAAAATCTAGTATAGGGATTGTAACAAATCTGTCCATTAAAAATAAAATATTGAAAAAAAAAAATAACGTTACATATTTAAATACATCTTAGGTATTGAGATATTTGTTTTGGAGTGTAAAGTTGTAAAAATTCATTTAAAGGTACTAGGACATTCTGGGCAAAATAAAATACTGAATTTAAGACTCCTTGTTTCTGTATATCTTGAAATTATAAGTAGAGTTTAGATTCTTTGTGTGCCTAATTTTGATATTTAGTCAAAAAGTTGTTTTTATTTCTTCTTTGTTGAATACGGATATGATTTTTAGACATAATTGCATATAGGTACCGTTTTAAAAATTTATTCCTGAAATATATAAATTATTTTACTCCTTATATAAAATAATAATAAAAATAGTGATCCAATTTTTTGATGATATCTCTGTATTTTTTCTTTTGAAAAAAATTATAGAACTTAGTAATTCTGGAAATTGTAATTTTTTTTTTCTGTAATTCATATGCAAAATTTTATCTTAAAATTTAAATATTACTTAAAGAACCCCCCCCCCTCTATATGCATTAATATCCTCTACAGAAGCATAATAAATTTGCCAGCATTTAGTGTAGTAGTTTAAAAAAAAAGTACCTAAATTCAAATGTCTCAAAAAAAATCGTGTCCGCATTCAACTGAGAGAGAGAAAACAACTTTTTTCACTAAAAAAGTTACTTTTACATTCCTATATAATAATAAAAATTGCCTTATTAGGTACATAAAAAATCTAAGCTCTTCTAATAATTTCGAAAGATATATATCACAAAAACTAGGAGTCTTAAGTACGGTATTTTATTATTCCTCGCCTATACTCTACCACCCTTAATAACAAAATTTCTACTTCCAACACTTTTAAAGTTTATACGAGCATCTAACATGTTTTGGATAACTTTTATATGTTATATTATTAATCAAATAATTATATGAGAATCTTTTTGGCTAAACCTTCAACAACGTAAGAAAATAAAAACTTTAAACGGATTTATATATTACAGGATAAATTATTCTTCTATGAATAAAAAATATCGAAATTATTAACTGATACTTTAGAAAATATGTAAACTCGTCAAAAGAATATTGGAAAGATGTTATTTATTTGTAGAAAGATAAAATAAAGATTTAAAGGTATCAAAATGAATTTGTTGACAAACATTGGACATTTGTTTAAGTGAGATAATCATTTCAATTTCAAAGGTCTTTATTTTGTGATAAAGAAAAGTCATTTTTTTTCGTTGTGAACTTGGCAGTTTAAAACCGCCTTTTACAGCTAAAAATTTACTATGAGATATGAAAAATTAAGAAAATAATTTTATCACTCATAAAAAGAAAATCAAAACATGAGATAAAAATAAAGAAATAAATCGTGGCCGCCGTAGCTTAGTGGTCATGGTCGTGGATTTGCGGCCATCGTTGATTTCATCAAGTCGTGGGTTTGAGTCCCGAAGTAATTGAAGACCTATCGCATAGCAGGACAGATACACATTAAATCTGACCGAAGTCCCAAGTCTTTCCAATGGCGTGGTGTAGAAGTTTGGAGAGGGAGGGGCCAGCTTGGGTGTCGTCCTCGTCGGTTGTCCGAGGCTTAAAATTACGAGGTCCGTCGCCATTAACCCAGTGTTACTTCTCAGTGCGACGGTAATATACATTGACAAAGAAATATTAGTAATCGTGTTTCATGAAATTTTGAAAATAATTTTTTTAAAAATAATGAATATTCAACTTTAAAAAAAAATTGTTTTCTACCGATCTTTATTTAATCCTAAATACTTTAAAAAGTATATGAATCATTAATGTATAATCCTGCCTTAATGTAGCTTGATTTAATTAGTTTTTTTTTAAATTGTAGCTAATTACTACTATAATGCAGACAAATAATAAAAGAGCAAAAAAATTGATTTTAAAAAAAGTTCGCTCCTAATAATGTAGTATATTTTCAAACACAATGCTGTCTCGAAAATTTCGTTAAGATAAAAAAAATTGCAACTATCAAGTAGTTTTTCATACAGATAAGGGACTCGGAAAAGCTTAATACTCATAGAATAAACATATATGAGGAGAGCGACGAAATGACTCAAGAAAATGTTTATTATTAACGTCGCATTGAGAAGTTGCACGAAGTCTATTGGCGACTTATCTCGTAATTTTTAGCCTCAGTCAAGTGACGAGAACATCACCTGACCTGGCACCTCCCTCTGCAAACTTCCCCACCACGCCAATGGGATGACTTGGGACCTCGACCATATTTGATATGCATCAGCCCCGCAACATCAGAATTTTCACCCACGACTCGGAGAGAACAACGCTGGCCGTGAGTCCGCTACCATGACCACTAGGCTACATTGGCCACGTGACTCGTGAAGAGGCTGCTGTTTTATGTAAAACGTGATTTGTTTCAAATGAATATGTGATACAATGATAAAAATTTTCCAGTGCGTACATAGTAGAGTAGTTAATTTGGACATTTGTTCAATATAACAATTCAAAGAGAGTAAATGTTTCACATTTTTTATTTATATATTTCAAGAAAATATGTATTCTTTGGTAATGTTCAAATATAAAATAATGATTTTTTTAATCTGTTCTTCTAACTTCTTGAGTTTTGTCTTGATTTTTTAATTTTGAACGCTTATTTGTTCAAAAACAGTGCTAAATCTGACTTTTTAATGCAGTTTTCCCTAACAAAAAAAAAAAAAAAAAAAAAAAAAAACGTAATTTTTAAGAAAACCCTTTGTGACTAAAGTGAAGAAATTAGATTATTAATTAATTAGCCTTTAGAGTGCGATGCTGATGTAATAATAAAATCTCTTGTACAAAATTTACATGATTAACAAGTTCCTTATAAAAAATATTTTTCCCAAGAAATTTAACTAGAATCAAATACGAGTATGTTTTAGTAAAATGCATTATTTTAAAAAAAATATTTCCTTTTGTTATTTCATATGCATGTAATTTTCTGCAAGGATTTCTATTATTTCACGCACTTATATTTTGTTGCTAGGCAACAAAGCTTAAAACATTCACTTCTATTAATTTTTTCAAAAAAAGGATTTTTTTTTTCATTAGCTTTGGAAATTTACCTTTGTTATTCTGTTTGCAAAGAAGAAGAAAATTGTTTGCCCTTGCAACCACTCTCTACATATCCATGATTGTAATTATATAGTTCAAAATACAACTCAATATTTCAATAAATAATTACTTTGATTTAATTTTATAAAAGTAAAAAGTTTTTACATACGTTTATTATAAGATTCGTGCTTTAAATTTGAGCTATTGAAAATTAGGTAAGAATACTGACAAAATATATTTCTGTACCTGAAAGGAAAAGTTATTTTTAAATAATATTTAGACCATTACACAAACAATAAGCCGGATTTTGTTATTCCCTTAAAATGTCAAAAGGTCTTCATACCAGAAGCACTATTGTGTATATTTTATATAAAATAAAATTGCTCACTTTTTAACTGAAAAATTTGACCCTGAGAGAAAACTGTCTTAAATCCTCTATTTCAAAAACGTCTATCAAACGACACTATAGATACAGAGTTTTTTTTTTTTTTTTTTTTTTAACTGTTTAGCTTTTCTAAATATTCTTTATAATTTTTAGTGTGCAGATTCAGAACAACATCTGGTTGTAACGTTTGCTCGCTAGTTTCCTCCTTAATCTTACCTTTTAAGCTACTTATGACGTTATTTGATTTAAGAACCTCTTCGTGTGAATTAACCGTAACTTATGGAAAACAGCGTTACTGTGTAATCGAAGTGTGGTAAATAAGGAACTACTGGATGACGAGATTGGATATGTTAAAAGGCTGAGACGAGATAGAAGGTTAACGAGATTATAATGCACGCGATATAGGAGTAAGAAAGTTAAGTGATCGTCTGATAATTGATATTTGGCTCGAACTCTGTTTATAAATATTGTTCGTGACTCAAATCCAGTTTTGCTGCTATTAAGATAAGTAGGATTATCTTTAGTACCGGTTGGGAGTTACAGTTATAACTCCGCCTTCGTAATACAAATATTTATTTTTGATTATTCTTAGACAGAATAAGCATAGTTTAAAATTTGCCTTGCTGACTATTTATACTGATTACTCAGAAAGTTTCGATGGATTAGAGCCTTACTACCGGAGGGAGGAGTAACTTGTGAAATTTTCAAATTATTTTTTTTCCAATTAAAAAGAGTTGAAATTTCTTAGGTTAAAATATGATTTAGTTCTACAGTTCTTTTGGAGATACTGGTACTGTAATTTTTAGCTTTTAGATGAATTTGGTCTCTGTTATTGTTACGATATTTTTGCTATTTTAGGAAATTGTTTGTAATTAAATTAAAATTGTTGTTCAAAAATGCTTCATGCTTTTAAAATGAAATGCATTTTCTTCAGCAGCATCATATTACGATTCGATTTTACATATTTTCTTTAGTTTTAGTACGTACCCGAGTTGCTTAACAAGTGGGCGACGACTTTTTTTAAGCTCGCTTACTTAATTCTTAAATTTGAGCTTTTCTTAAGCTCAGTTGATTTTATAGCACATTAATTGAACCCACAGTGCTGTACCACAAATGACATACAAGGGCTATGGATAATATATGTCACGTACCAACGAAGGCACACGTCGTCATAAAGTCACTAAAAACTATACAATAATTTGATTACAAAATTGTTCTGATTTTGTTTTATTTACCCAAACTATCAAAGTAATACACTACAACTTAAGTTTATTTGGCTATTAATAGATGATGAAGTATGCTGTCAATATATTTTCGACCCAAATACTCTTTACAAACAGTTGAAACAACTTATTTTTCAATAACAAAATACGTTGAGATCGAATTAATCGAAAAAACCAATACCCTGTTCAACTTTAAATGTAAGACCAAAACGTTAGTCACTTGAAACCTTTTGGTTTATAAAAGAGTGATTTACATAGTGTTAGCTATAACTGTAATTCAACATGCTTTAAACTATATTGAAACTTTTTAATATTATTATAAAGAATGATTGACATTATTAACAGAGCTATTAGATTGACAATGATGTAATCGATACCGAAGTAGTTAAATAACAATTCTGAATATATAAGCAAAGCTATAAACACAGTCAATGAACCCAAATGTGTCTATTTCAATTTATGAAAAGAATATTTAATGAAAAGTTGGACACAAACTGAAAGGAATACTATAAAATTCAAAGCGACGACTTCTACAAATTTTGTAGCTAATTAATCCCTTTTCATCAGCAGTCAATGTACAATAAATAACTCTTTCCACCTGGTAAACTTTGCAGAACGTACTATTTTATTCCATTTGACATCGAATGCATGGGAAGAACAATTACGAGTGAGGACTCTTAATTATCTTGATTTGCAGTTAAAGCTGATGAGTATGGAAGAGCAGAGGAGCAAAAGGCAAACAGTCCCCAGGAAGAGCACGGACCAGATATCTCTCCCCCCCCCCAGAACTTGGGTGTCCTTGTCACATCAAACTCCAGTGGGACAATGGCTACAAAGATAAGTGACTCTGCCTTGCACAGGCCTCCAGTGTCAGCTGTGTTAGCCACAGGAACTTGAGTCACGTGGCTTCTTCACGCTATGCGTTGAGGATCACTTTCACAGATATTAGCTCTTCATTCTGTCGTGAAAGTCAAACTGGCTCGGGGTTTTGGAGATGCAACGATAAAGCCAGGTAGAGTGGTAGGTAAATGAAACGGTGAAAAGACCTTAACTGACCTACGGATGAACAGATAACGCACACAGGTTGGAAACAGATTTTCTGAAGGAGGGAGGGGAGTTACATAGTCTTGGTAAACGATGGCGACAAGATTTCCCGAAAAAAGATCTAAGAGTTTGTGATAGCTTAAGTGCTAGGAAAATCAAGTGATAGGGTCAGAGAATAGTTATTTGTCAATAAATAAATTACTTTCGAAAAGATAAAAATATGTTGAATCCTATTTGTCAATAACGATTTCATTTTTAAATAAAGGGAAAGTATTCTGAAATTTATAAAAGAATTTTCCATGAGAAAACTAGTTTACTGTACTGCTCAGTTTGTTTTCGTTCATTATAGATGCCAAAATTAAAGAGAGTATTCCATAATTTCTAGTAAATATTTACTCTAACAGTTTACTTAAAAATCGTTTATATTTGATAACAACAATACGACTATTAAAAAGTTGGTTTTACGTTATTGAAGCATATTATTTTACTAGATCACTTTTGTAGCTCCTGTAGAAACCAAATATCTAGAATAAGTGAAGCTTTAAATATATCTTTTCTTTTTAGCGCTTCATAAAATAGTTAAAAAAAAAAAAAAAAAAAAAAAAAACTCCCCTCCCCATTTTCGAGATATTTACTAAGTTTTAGTAGGAGGTTTCTTTGCTATATTTTCCTGTCTCATTCATTCCACAGTTGCATCCTTAAATATTTAAAATGAAAATATGACAGTTAACGTTCCAAATTCTGTACACCCTTGTACAGAAAAGAATTATTTTGATTCATTCAAGAAATTCATAATGAAATAAACTCAGAATTAGCTCTTACTATGCATTTTCAACTCTGAAGTAGAAAATACAAATTTGAAGCTGTGGACATAATGCTTCTCTGTGAGATAGAAAGTTAATTTAAAGTAAGTTTTCCTGAAAGTAAATTACATTTCTTAAATAATATTTTTTTCTGGTAAAAAAAACTAACAGCTTTAAATTTTAATCAGAAAAATCAAACTTTCAGGAAAAGTTTGTATTTATTAAAAACTTAAGTAACATTACAAGTTCGTATTTAACGAAATGTTTTTAAAAATAACTTTATGCACTTACAAAAATGCATTGGTGTCATCAAATGTTTTTAAAAGAGTCTGCTTTAATTATTTTTATAGATTTTCATTCTTCAATTCTCCCCTAGAAATTAAGGTGAACCAAAATTAGAATTTTTGTAATTCTGTCAACTTTTCTGGATGTAAAAGCAGAAAAAGAAATTACTAATACAGCAAGACGCTCAGCCTTTTGCATTTCTCCCAGCAGCCCCTTTTCAGGTCTTATGACAAATATTATGATTCTTATTATCTAAAAATGTGTTACTTTTAGATCTTATCGCTTGATCAAATATGTACAGTATTCAATCAGATTTCTATTTTTCATTTAAAATTATTTTAAAATGAATGAATGTGCTTCAATAATTTTCCCTCTTATGAAAAAAGTTGATTAGATTTGTTCTGTTTATTTATGTCAAGCATTTATTAATGCATTAGTTAATAAATTAGTTATTTGAGTTATAAGTTGTAGAGAACTAAATATATTCAGCTCTCTCTCGATCATAATAGTTTTTTTTTTTTTTTACTTTCTCAGTAAACTTATTGCTTTTGTATGTTAATTTACTAAAAAATTTATAACAAAACTATTCAAGTGGGTCGCTCTGTTTTCAAACGAATTATAAACTACGAGGTCACACACGCACAAAAAAAAATCTTATTTTATATTAGGTATCATCACTGTTTCTGTTATTTTAATCAATGTAAAATAATACTATTATCGTAATATTTACCAACTAATTTAAATTAAAATATAGGTTTTCAATGTTATAGCTATTAGAAAAAAAAATCAACGTTAAATTAAATAGTGAGACAAAAAAATACATTAAATTAAATCGTGAGACAAAAAAATACATTAAATTAAATCGTGAGACAAAAATAAAAATAATAATTTTACCTTTAATTTCTTAAATGTTTGAGTTTAGAATTTTTTTAAGAAAAGGCATTTTTGGAGTCGCAAAACTACAGTACTGTTCTTAAATTCCCTGTTTTATATTACTATAATTTAATTCATTAAAGCTCAGAATCTAGCTCTTTGTTGATATGTGGTATTCATATATGTATATACATATATCTTTATCAATATCTATAGGTATTACATCCATACAAGGCCTTAAGAAAATCACCCCAACCACCTGGTAAACAAGGTGGCCTGAGGCCTGTTTCTGTATTACAAAATAGAGGAGGGGGCATGTGTTCCCAAATGTGATGCACGCTTCAATATCTTACGAATAATGTTTTGCTCACAAATTACACAGGCTGTGCGTCCAGCGAAGTGAGCGTCCGCATCCGGCCTTGAAGTGTCAGAGCCCACACACTTGTATAACGGGCGCATACTTTTCTCAAGAAGGATTGGTTGTGAACCTCTGGTCCTCTCTAAGAGCTCCGATCCATCATTTTTCGGCAGTCTAATTCTCACGATTTCTTCCCAGCATCCTAGCACTAACCACAGGCTCGAGCCTTATTTCACATCCACCCTATACTACACCTCCCAAGTTCTCGGCAACGCGTAACATAGGCTTCTAGGTTTGGCTAGTTTATCGCCTACTGCGAATCAATCGAATAGGGATCAATAGCACTAGTTTTGGAAATGACATAGTCCTGTATCTTTCATTTAAATGTTTTTGAAGAGCTAACTGCATGGCCTACAATCTTTCCTGTCCTTTTTAAAATCAGAGGATAACTAGAATGGGGAGCCTAAGCAATTTGTTCAATGAATTTGAACATGAAATTACATTGTTGATATAATTATATTCATTAGTTCTTATCTATTTTTGGTTAATTGTTTAATTTCCGTAAGTTACTTAGAAATTACTCTTAATATTGATTTATAGCGATTGAATTTAACATTTTCAAGAACGATAAATTTTGGGGAATTACCTTTCAAGCAACATATTATCGTGACAAGATTGTCAATTTTGAAAAGAAAAAAATGTTTTTGAAGATAAAACATATTATAAAACATGCTTCATGAAACAATATCTCTTTCGACTTTTCAATATTAAATAGTTAATTTATTTGCCCAACCATTCCCTATGACGTAAGTAATATAATGTTGAAAATATTTCTGCTATTTGTGTTTATATTAATTAGTTCTATTAATATTATTCTATCCATTTATCTTCTATTAAACGACTTTTTTTTAGTTTCTTATAACTAAAGAATTGAAAAAGTTTAGAATAAAGTTAGTTGAATGTACTAATTTGAGTATAAAGAAATCGAGGAAACAAATCGTTTTACATTGTAATTCCACTACTGAAATAAAGACATACAATGAAGTTAAAAGAAGTGTCTTATTTAATGTGTAAGAGAAACTATGTATAAATTTATATTTATTTTCATGTCTGTAACTCGAATGAGTGAATAATTGTTCATCGACAGACTGAAGTAGAATACATGCATATAGAAGAAAAAGGAACATGTACAAGGGTTGTTCATTTTATAATACTAAATAATAATTTTTCAAATCGGATTTTAGACAAGCGTTAATACTGTTACCAAGTATAAAATGATGTCTATTACTTTCTGCCTTTGTTTCATCCCTAATATTAATGATTCAAAGACGAAGAAAGAATTAATTAATCATTTATTTTATTACTAGTTAAAATTAACAATGCAAATAAGTAATCAGGAGAATAAAAAATTATTCATAAATAACGATAAACGTTCAGACATCTGCGTTGAGCGAGAGTTGACTGTTTTAAACTATTAATTTCTTTTAATCAATTGAAGTTCTTTTTCTCCCAACAGTAGCGTGACAAGTCTCCAAGGTTGAACAAACATTTCCGTAGTGATCTCGTAATTAATTCAGGTGACACGGCACTTAAGAGATAAGGATAACACATTCAGATAAATTAGTAAATGGCGGTCATTGTGCTGTTCAGCTACATCACTTTTGATTTATTAAGCTCCACACAATGATACAGCTGCAGGACTGCTTATACTGTACTATCCTGTTGATAGGATTTATAGCGATGTCGAGCAACGCATTCACACAATTTTATACAATATCTTCGCGTGATTAGAGAGAGAAAGGAACACTAATAATAATTTAAAAAAAAACCCGTTGATATAAAATGTCTGGATGTTTAAAAATAAACCTTTTTGATTTGCATACCGCTATCTTCTTATGAATATAAAACGTTCCCTTATCAGAGCTAGAATATGATATTATCGTATGATTAAATATATTGTTACAATTGCGCAATGAATTATTATGTTTCGCTTCGAAAGATTCGTGAGAGATTTTAACATTTATCATTTGAAATAAAATAAGTTTTCATGAATTATGCTTCACTGCACATGAATTAAAACTTATTCAATTCAAAAAGGGAAAAATATAAACAGTCGAATTAATTTGAGTCGATTTTGATTATATCTGTGACATATCAATATGGATGGTGTAATCATAAATAATAAATTCAGGGATTTTGAACAAATACGCATTCATTCAACAGATTCTGAGTGTACAATGCTTAAAAAGGGGGTATAAGTGATTTTAGTTGTACTTAGGTTTTTAATGCCCCCTAATAATATTGGCTTGATATTAAAAATTAAATTTTTTTTTGTGTTTAATATGTAAATTTGGTTTTTATCTCAACATTTTATTATGATAAAATGATGAGATAAAAGCATTATGCTAATGCTTTTTATTTCTCTTAGTAAAAGTAAGTAAATGTCGAATTTAGGGATTATTGGATTTAAGGATTCCCACTAAAGGAATAATAATTTACATTAAAACGGGGATTCCATTGTCTTATTACAATTCTCAAGAATAAATTTAAATAAAAATATTTTTATTTTATTTAAGAAACGCGTCTTTAAAATTTTTTGAAGCTAATTTTTTTTTTCATCTCAACAAAATCATTTGCAGTTTCTCGACTAACATTAACCATATTCAGATGAAAATACATTTACATATATAAAATTACTATAAATCTTCCTGCATTTTCTTCTACTGAAAAACTTTTGAAAGCTAAGAACCTTTTTACTGCAGCTAAGATAATTTAAAATTTAAGATGAAGTCTGGAGTCTATAAGTAAATTAAATTTACCATTGAAAACTTAATCATATTAAATGACTAAGTAAGATATTATACCTTATCAATGAATATATATATATATATATATATATATATATATATATATATATATATATATATATATATATATATATATATATATATATATATATATATATATATATATATATACAGTAATACTATCGTACATAATTGATTATATTTTCACTTATACACACACACAGCAATTTGCTTGCTGGAGATAATAGTTTTATAACTATTTTCATTTAAAAAATTCATTTAATTTGCGTATGAATAAGTATAGATTATATAATTTTAATAGATTACGTTTGTTTACTGTGTTTTAAATGTATTTGTTTAATTTCTACATCTTTTTTTTAGCTAAATTATTGTCCGGTTTTGGAATTTTTGCTTATTTTTGGCCTATATATATCATTTATGATAGTGTAATTACTGAAGTTGGGATGGTTGGATATTTGGAGCTACTTTAAACATACTATTCTCTGTCTAAAATCTGAGACAATATTTGAATTGCATTATCTCCATTCTTGAATTTATCTTAGTTCTTTTCTCTTAAATATTCTTTGTATTTCTTGGTACAGTTTTGATTACCTAACTTGGCTGTAATTTTTTGAATTACTGGTCTTATTTTTGTGTTTTATTAGAAACCTTGAATTTCTGTTATATAGTATTTAGATAATTTTAAAACTTTTATACGTTATAATACTTTGTAACTTTTAACAATATATTTATGTGCGTGTGTGTTTGTGTGTGTGCTTGGAAAATTGAAGAGGACAGATGGTTGGTGTGCTATTTTACCGATGGTTGGGAGTCTTGCTGATTTTTTTTTTATGGTTGCAGTACCTATTGATGTTTCTTCAGGATTTTAAAAAAATATTAAACACATGGTAGAATAAGAGTAATCTACTGTTTGAAAAAAAGTACGAATTTTCAATTTCTTACTTTAAATAGGTATTTCAATTTTAGATCTTCGCTGCGTAATTTAGTCTTTTATTTTATATTTTTTCAGGTAATATCTTTAGTTATAGGTTAAAATAAGTTTTTCTTCTAGAGTGATTTGCAGTTGTAGAATAATTATAGTATAAGAACTTAGAGATATACAAAGCCTATATACTAGAGGTAAACAATCTTTATTAAATTTTCATGATTTGTAAAAAAAATTAAAGCAATGAATCTTTTATTAAACATTTTGCTTTTAAAACCTCAAGTTCGTAACAAATTTCCTTTTATATACTTACAAGCAACAGTATCAATTCTATGGCTCTTTGCTATCGCAATCATGTAAGGCTAATTCAATTGGCTAATGACAGATGATAGTTGTACATAATAGGTTAATTCGATTTCTATGCATAGAAACCATAAGTACTATTGTGTGGGGAAGCATGAATGGGCCTTTTGTACTAAAACCATGATCAAGTAGCTTAGAGCCAGCCGCGTTAATTTCATATTGTAATTAGAGACGAATTAAAATTTGAACCTGAAATCAGATAGGAAATAATAATATGATCCAAATTCCTTAGCTAAATGTGTTTGTTCCTTTAAGTCTGTAAAGAATAATATAAGCCGATTCTAAAATTCAAGTTGTACTGGAATTTTGCACAATTTTGAAATTATACTATGTGAATCGTTAAGCAAAACGCTTGTGAATTATTGACTATTGATCAAATTTTAAACTCTGAGATAAACCAATATTTTTTAAATTTTTAAAAAGTCGGCCTTTCATAACATGAATTTGAAAAAAGTCACGTAATATGAATTATCGTTTAGCAATTTAAGACTATAAAGATATTGTTCTTATTGTTATAAAATCTTAGGAAAATTAGAAAATATTTATTACACCATGGTGATTGCTTATATTTTAATTGTTTTAATTTAAATGTTAGATGAACACAATATTTAAATTAAATTTTAATTATTGTGTTTTTTTCATTGAAGGATTGTTTATTAACGTCGGACTTGGAAACGACGCCAAGGCTATTGATGACGAACATCATAATTTTGCGCTTCGGTTAAGTGAAGAGGACGATATACCATCGATATGCATCCACTCTCCTAACTTTCACACTACGACAATGTGTTGACTTGGACTTCGGCAGAAAAAACAGAAGAAAACAATGTCTGCCACTAGCTTGCGATTATGACCACTCGGCTACCACCGCCACGTGTTTTGTTCCAATAATGTTGATTGAATAAGAAATTTTTTGCTTCATATCCAGGTAAAAGTATTTGATGGGTCTCGCAAAAAAACTGTTCGTTGAGATGACATGAATTTTTGAGTTTTTGAGTTTTCCGCTCTGTGAAAAATTCTGAAATTCATCAATTTGTGCAAAATTTATAACTTAGATGTAACATACTTTTGTCCCTTATTTGTCGCAGAGTGTATGATTGAGAGAAACCAACGTTGAGTTCTTTCATAACAAACTATTTGGAACAAACTAGAAGGGAGTTGGTCGTATCATATCGGCCATACAAAGGTTTACTTATAGAGATACTTAATATTCAAGGACATGAAACGTGGCCTTTGGTATAAACTACAGTTGTTTGAGAAAGATTACTGTCATAGCGACTGAATGTAGTATTTTGCAAAATATAGACATGGGAAACTGTCTATCTAATTAAACATTTTTAACTGTTATAAAAACTTTCTCATCAACACTTGTTGAAAATAGATACAATACAGTCTTTTAATGAGGGGGGGGGAAGGTGTTTCAATCGGTAATAAAACACATTTAAATGATTATGTTCTCAAATAACCCTTGATTGAATCCTTAAAAATAATTTAAATATTTAATTAATTTCTATACTTCTAATTTTTGCACAAAAGGAGAATATAATTATCGTCTTTTCTTTCAGCTTATTTGCAATTTTATTTTGCAAATGATTATACGCTTTGAGATAAGCGATTTGAGCCACTTGATATCCACTATCAAATAATTTGTTTTTGAATCGACGAGTTCCATTCAATTCCTCTCATGAAGAAAAAAAAAAAAAAAAAACATAGCATCAATTTCTCTCACTTGTCATTTCGTGTTTCACTCTCTTTCCTTTTTCTATTTTTGTTTCTGTAGGAGTATAATTCAACCGAATTATACTCGGACACATTTTCTCTCTCTCTTTCTCCTCATTTAATTCTTTGGCGAAACATTTCTTTAATATTGGCGAGAAGAAAAGCTTTCATCAAGCGGTAACCCATGCTTCCTAGCATCTCCCAGCATCATCTCAGAGTAAAAAAAAAGGAGGGGTGGGGGGAGGTTAGGTCACTTCATATGAAGAAGGGGGAGGGGGGAGAGAATAGAGGGCACAGACGTCACCAACATGAAGGATCACTTCTATACCTACCCTTGTAACTACTCGCCTCAACGCTCCGCGAGTGTTTACAAGCTTCTATTTTATTCGTCTATACATAGACCATCCACACTCCTATCATTATCATTGGTGTAAAAAGACTAGAATGAGCGATGTGCTTTCATGTGAGGGTCTTGAGGAATTATTCCTGTCTTTGTTTAAATCCCAATTGCATGGTGTCTCCGCATCTCCAATAATTGATATGATATCTCGGGGTTCACCTGGTTTTTATATCTGCATCTTATTCATTCACCCATTATTATTGTTTCTACTTGGATATAATAGTTGGGATTATTACGGGTTATTATGATAATTCCTCCTCTTTCGTGTTCAATGGAGAGAGAGAGAGAGAGTGGTTACCGTATGAAATAAATAAATAATAGAGAAAATAAATAATTATAAAAAGACACGATACACTCTTCCCCATAGCACTGATTTCAACTTATATATATATATATATATATCCTTGTAATGATTTCTCTGGGAAACACTCACAGAAAGTTACGACGCATAAGAAAGCATATGTAATTATACCTCAGAAATTCGGAAGGATGAACAAGAAGTAAAAAAAAAAAAAAAAAATTCAAACAACTAGAATGATCGCTAGATTTTTCACTACGGTCAACTTATAAGTAATACCAATAATTATGCTCTATTTTTGCGGCATTCACTGTATTTAAATATCATAGCTTTTTCAATTAAGAATAAATTAGGAGTTTTCGGTACTCTTTGTCAAAAAAGAAAAGTCATACCTGGCCATTTTTATTGTAACAGAGAGGTTCAATGACTTATGAGGTATTATTAAGTGTTATCAAGTAATTCCTCAGACTGAAGTATGTTACAAAACAGCCAGAAGGGATATAAGATTCTTGAACATTGTATAAACTGAAAAAGTATAATTTGGTGTTATCAACTAAAAGTTATGTTAAGACGTGGACTCCACCGCGATTTCCCTCCAACTAACACTTCGGGACCTTTAAAGGGATTTGTTTGAATTGAAAATCTACCAATGAGATTGGGATTGTTTATTAACGACGCACTGAGAAGCAACACGAGGGATATTAGCAGAATTCCCAAGGAGACCGAGCTTACACTCTGTATTTAAATATTAGCGATGGACCTCGTAATTCTGAGCCTCGGTCAAGTGACGTGGACGACACCTGGGCTGTCACCTCCCTTTCCAAACTTTCACACCACGCCTATGAGAGGACTTGGGACCTCGACCAGATTTAAGTTGCATTAGCCCTTTCTCTACGATGGGTCTTTAATGACATCAAGAATCTAACCCACGACTCGATGAAAACAATGTGAGCAGCGAGTCCGTGGCCATGACTATCAAAATCCTGCCGATAAATCAAAAATAACTAAGTGGATTAGATTGGAATTAGTAAAGTGTAAGGAATGGTATGGAAGAAATACATCTATAAGCAGTGAAGAGCTTAATACTTATGTTAGTTGTTAAGTACGCGATATAGTGGGCAGAAATTATCAAGCGAAGCATTGGTATTGGATCTGAGTTGAGTAAATGTGCCTTTAGAATAACTCCAGACTATTGTACATTGGATTGGTGACTCAAATCCTCAACGTTCATTCGTCTAAGCCCTCGAACCTAATAGGGTTGGAAAGAATTACAATCTTCATTTTATTTAAAAGTTAAATCAGATGCGTTTAGGAATAATTGCCACAGTAAGGATTAACTGCTGATTATTCGTAGATCAGAATAAAATTTTGATTATCATTGTCGAATTCTCTACTGAATTTGACAGTGTAATTGTGCGATTATCTAAATAAGCTTAGCACTGACAGAAGAAGAAAATAAAATTCTAGTGCTACTATTTCAGATTCAAATGAAGGTTTTACTCTGTATGAGTTTGAGAAAATGTATCAGTCTTTCATCTTTTCCATCAATAATTTGTTTTACTTAACAATTAAAATAACGCTTAAAACTAGCTGGTATTTAGTGTGTTTGACTACAATCGAAGTTGATACAAAAATGACACATTCATAAATGCTTTTAAGTGTACAAGAATCCCTCCCACTAACTTTTGGGCATTCTCAATTATGAAATAAAAATTTCAGGCTAAAAAGAGAAAGCATTACTAACATTTTGAAATTTTGTTCATTTGCGAAAAATACAGCCTTCAAAATACGAGATATAACATTGTAAATTAATCTAAAATGAACTTTCAAAATTAAATTTAAGAATGATTTTCTTAGTTAAAGTTTTTTAGGACTTGAAAGCCTTTCATTAGAGAATTTTTTTTTAAAAAAAGGATTTTTTAAAATTCGTATTTAGTTTTACCTAAAATACTAACATTCCCGTTTTGTACATATTAAAGATTGACTCAATTACACACCAGATGAGTTTAATTTCTGAAAAGCTATGTACTTTTCCATTTACCAACTGAACTCAATTACGAATTTTGAGCTCTAGCTGCAGTTTTAATTGATCAGTTATTTAACAACGTAATAGCAAAATTTATGAAGGCAAACTGTGATATTTTTATGTCTCTTTCTTCCTTTAGCAGAATCTTCTTTAGTGATTGATAGTTTTCAATAGGAAATACTTTTAATAGAAGTGTTAGAATACGTTAGTAAGGAAAAGTAAATAAATAACACATAAATAATAATAAGTTCATAATAAACAATTGTTACACACTAAGACTTTCTTTATTTTTATTTAAATATCGCACCACAATAAGTGTTGATATTCACAATTTTACAATATTTAGTGCAATATATTTGAGTAATTCATTAATAATTCAACGACTAAATTTAAGACATATAACAATAATTAGTGTCACAAATCAGATTAGGCAGCTAAAAAATTAAGTAAAGTAAATGTATATAAGAAATTTTATGATTATTTTAATTTATACAAACAAAAGAAAATCAATTTTTTTTAAAAAAACCTGTAGATGAAGTTATCTAAATTATTACTCTAGGGGAGGTTTCTCTGAAGGAGAAGGTAACGAAAGTTAACTATTCCCTCATACTTAAATATCATTCAGTATCTCCTTTCTAAATTGTGTTTTTTACCGGTTCTTCGAATGCCCGTGAGTTTTGGTGGTGTGTTCATGAATCACAGTCACAGTTATTCACTTTACAACGTAGAAGTCTCAAGCGCATTCCAATTTGTCAAACCACTACGTCCCAGAAGCCACTTTCTGGCGCTAAATGGATCGCATTTACACCCGAGGTCCCGCTAAAAGATAATAATAAACAGCTAATAGTCGGCCATCACGACTGACATCAGTGACCCTCAATCATTAATAATCCTGGCCGAATCTCCTACCATGGATATGCTGTAAGGTCGACAAGTATGTCTAATACTCGATTTGACGAAGAAGATTTATCATTCGCCGGCTCAGAGGGTGATAAATTTGATGTTTGTACTCTGTGGGGATGGAAGTAAAATATTTTTTTCAATCTCCCAATATCCCTAGTAGATTATCTCTCTTTGCTTATTTTCTTACTTGAACGGCCCCTTTGACATAGACTATGAAATAAGGAGTAAATAATTGAATAACCACGTGGAGGAAGAATTTTTATAAGGTTATTGAATTGGGTTGTGTATTTTAAAACGATTTATTGTTCTGCTGGAACCGCTCAATGATCATAAAAAAAAGTGTATCACTCTGATTTACTACTTGGGTACAATGTATCTTTTTATTTAATAAAAACGTCAAGAAGCGTGATATATTTAAGGTTGCAAATTATGAATTTTTTTTTTTTAGTGCGCATTTTTAATGAGCAAAGTATTATTTGAAAAAAAAAAAAAAGTTAGTAATAATTGAATATTTTGCATAATTCGCAGTTTATTTCATTACGTTATTAATCACTTATTGTAACGTTAATTTTTCGTAGTTCAACAGCCCCTTCGACATAGACTATGAAATGAAGAGTAAATAATTGAATAATCAAATGGAAGAATTTTTATAAGGTTATTGAATTGTGTAACCTTGTATATAGAATATTTTAAAACGATTTATTGATCTGCTGAAACTGCTCAATGACCATAAAAAAAAGTGTATCGCTCTGATTTACTACATGGGTACTTTGTATCTTTTACATTGGATAAGTATCTTTGTATCTTTACACTTTTACATAGGATTTAATAAAAAACGTCATATTTAAGGCTGAAAATAATGAAGTTTATTTATTATGTGTTTTTCGTGCTATATAATTTGGAAAAAAAAATAGTAACATTTGAATATTTTGTATAATTCTCAATTTATTTCATTACGTAATTGATCAAGCGCATGGATTCTTCTTCTATCAGACTTAATATGACTTTATTTGATTTGAGACCTTTTCTCGTGAATGAACCATGACTTATGAAAATAAGAACTGATATATTGAAGTGCAGTGAATAAGAGCGATCAGATACAAGATTGAAAAAGGTTTATAAGCAACGAAGAGATCAGAGAAAATAGTAGTAAAGAGAGAGATCGAAACGTTTTAATAACGATGTCGAGCGTGTTCTTGTGCTGAGAAGGGATGGCAAATTTGCACTCGACGCTTGGTGTCAAGAAATTATATGACAGCAGAGAATGGAGTTGTATTCGGTCCTGACTAGGACGAACATTTAAAACTATTTCAGATCAGTAACTTTTTCTAATAAAATTTTGTTGTGGACGCGTGTAGGTTTCTGTTTTCCACATTCACAATAATTGAGTTCTGAGTCATTTTAAGCATCAAATAAATAAAAGTTTGTTTTTCTGTACTGATTCCTGTGTGTATATAACTCAACAAAGTTATGACTCGGTAGAGTTGAGATGATTCAAAACATTTAAATTAGAGAAATCGGATGTCACAATCTTTACATTTTTAACAAAAAGTTCATATACTACGAAACAAAAAAAAAAAGTGTAAATGAAATGTAAACACGAACATATCGAATGACTGTAGTAAAAAGTAATCCCATTTATCACTTAAAAAAACTTTAGAACAATAATCAAGTTACTCTTAATATGGAATGAGATATTCTCTTGAATGGATATTCACCAGTAAATGTTGGATGAGCATTTTATGAAGGAAAGATTAGCATGAATAAATATGAAAGAATATGCTGTTAAATGTTACAACTTTCTTATCAATTATGACTCTTTTATAAACTACTAAATTTGCTGTGTCATGTAATTTATATTTAACGAATTAAAATAACTTGTTAGAAAATCTTTATGTGAATTGAGGATAAGCACTCAAGATTTCCTAAATTTATATCACTAGTTTAGAAATGCATTTGATATCACTAGTCCCTCATGACTAACATTGAATGAAACTTGAAAATCAAAATATTAATATTCTTTGAGGAGTTTCTGTATGTGAATATTGTTGGTCATCCAAACCCAAACAGAAATGAAAGTTGATAAGATGCGATAAAGTAATGTGATGTTGGAACGAAATAACCTATGCTTTTCTGTCATATCGTCTTAAGCCATAGTTCAGCCATTGCATTTCAGATACTTTTAGCCGTTTTCGTACAGTGTACCCTTAAAACTTCGTGAACTTATCTTATCTATTATAACTAATAATTTTAAATCAATTATTTAAAAAAAATTAATTAATGCTTAAGTTACAAAACAGGCACACATTTTATTACGTTTCTATTAATATATAATTTTTAAAAAAATGTAAGAAATATCATTTAGAAAATTTAGTAAATACGCAGTAAACGGAGAGTCACTGATTACTGTTTGAAAAGAATTACGATACATTTTTAGCTTATATACTAAAACTGTTTACCTAAAAATATCAATATAGTTTTATAATAATGGAATCGTAGACTGAAGCTTTATAGATAATTCAGCCCTAGTTTTCATTGGAAGTTTAATCAGTGATGTAAGCGCATTCGTAAACTGATTCTGTGATTACAAATCATTTTTCATTGGTATCTTAGTACTGCTTTGGGAAATGCAAAAGTCATGCTGCAATTTTATTATCCTTTTAATTGATAAATACATTGAATAGTTATAATATAAATATGCCATTAAAACTGCTTTGGATTTATTTATATTGCGATTAAATTTTCAAATAATCTCAATAATAATAATAATAATAATAATAATAATAATAATAATAATATATATATATATATATATATATATATATATATATATATATATATATTTATATATAAATTTGAAATTGACATGTAATTGATCATTAAAATTTAAATCACAAATAAATTTGGAAATTATTTCAATTATTAAAGTTTGAGCAATATGTAAAAAATTTTAAATGAACCAATGACAAGGATGACTGATACCAAATCATAAAATAGGCAAATGAAAAATTTAAACGCAAAAGTGAATGAAAATGCATTATTCACATTTAACTATAAAATAAAAATTACATGGAATTCAAAAGATAAACTACATGAAAAATACATTGACAAATACCAGAAGTATAAAAAAAAATATAGTTATTAAGAAAAGATACAGATATTGAAAATAAGTACAAAACCAAACATTTGAAGGTTTAGATAAAAATTTAAAGTTGTAAACACATTTTAGGCTGTTTAGCTGGGCTATTCTAGAATTATTGGCTAAAATATCCCCATTAATAAAATATATTATTAAAAAATGGTATGAAACCAAAAATACATTTGAAAAGAAATTATAGGCAAAAGCAAAATCATAAAAAAAAAACAATTAAAAGAAGTCAATACAAACCTGAATAAATACTTAATAAAAATTAATATAACTATTTAACAATTTTTTTTATTAAAAGCACAAAAATAAACTAGAGGCAAAAAAATTTCATGCGCTCATCACCACGTAGGAAATCTACAAACGTGGTGAACAAAATACACACAAAATTTAGTGATCAGTTGATCAAGAGCTTTCAAATGCATATTAAATTTAAAAAAAAAAAAAAAAAAAAAAAACAGAAATATTATTCACGTATCTGTTGAAAATTGTGTATGCAAATATAGCAAATAAAACACAATCGTGAAAGTGCATGTAAGAGAAATCAAAATGTATACTATAGTAATTAAAGTAATTGTTTCAGGCCGAGGACTCGTTAATGTACGAGTTAACTCGTTTACCCCTGGACTCACCTTCCCATTCACTGTTTTACTGGATAACTTCCGGATACCTCGACATAATACGAAAAGAAAATAAACATGAATAAACCTATTAATTAATATCATATCGTAAAGAAGACTTATTCAAATATCAGAAAGCTAAGCTAATATACCATGAAAAACATAGCAAAAGCAAGTTCACGCATAAAAACGTAACTAAAATTGCAAGAAAAACTTCAGTTAAAAAAAGATAAAGTTATTACTGAATTTTTAAAATTTGTAACAATTTTGTAGACATTCAAAAATCTAATCCCAGTTATTATACAGTTTTTCTTTAAAAAAAAAATTGGGAAGGATTTTAATGGTTAAATAAAATTTCATTAATTCAAGTTATGGATGCTTTGCCGATCTTTTAAATAGTGAGCAATATAATTTTTTAGCTTAGATATAGTTCTGTACATTTTGATGTAATTGCAGACATGTATTTTAAAATAAAAATAACTATAACCGAATTTAATACGTGTTTTTTTATTACTCAGGAAGTATTTAAATATAATCATTTTTGTTTCATGCCACTGAAACCTACTTTATATGTGGCTTTGATAAAGTATAATTTATTCTAGAGGGATAATTGATAAAAATAGACTTTGGTATTAAGCTATTGTGCGTACCTGGAGTTAGATGTATGAAGTAAGGGACATTGTCCATTCTCAGAAATGCTTTAAAATATGTGCAGAAGGTCAAAATTTAATTAAAAAAAACAGTGTAAGTTTTCTCTTCTGTAAATTGTGCTGTGGTCATATACTCCTATTAATGCATACGACTTATACTATCAATCAAGCTCAATTAAGCTGAAAAAATTAGTTCCTAAGCTTGATTGATGGGGAAATCTATTATACGTGAAAAGATAATTACAAGGCTCTATAATACCAGCCAAAATACGGTGGCTCAGAAATCACATAGTAGTTGAAAATGATTTTTTTTAGTGCAAAACTTATGTGTATTAAAATCTTCATATGGGATAAAAAATACGTCGTGTTATTTAGTAATTAAATAAATTCATTTTCCACCAGCGCATGAATTTATTTTTATTGTCTTGCGATGATCCTTTAAAACATATGCATATAATTTAGAGGTTATGAATAAAGCGACATGTTTAAATGTTTATTTGATGTTATAGAAAAAAACAGTTAAACAGAATTCTTTTTGTAAATGTTGGGAGCACTTCTCTCAAGTGAAATGTTTGGTAATACAATGATAAATTTTTATAAAATGTATTTTGGTAAAGTTGTAATGACATTTCTTTCATACATTTCTTTTAAAACATTTATATTCTCCAAATGATCTATTAGTTCTGTAGTTTTAAAGTTATGTGTCAAATCTGAAAGATGGGATATCTGTGAATTATATTGAAGTGTTAAACCCGACTCAGTAAATTCAGGACTTAGTGTTTTCTACACTGTTCATTAAATGCAATGAAATTTCATGGATATATTAACTGACGGGATTCTAGAATCATTTCTTGGATACGTTAAAAATATATGAAAGGAATCAAAACTCACTGGTTATTTATTATTAAATATTTTGTTCACTGTGATTAGTTAGTCTCCAAGATATAAGAAACTGTTCTGTAAAACAGTTGTTTTACTTATTTTTTTTACTGGAAGTTCAATAGTTTGATAGTAGATGCATAAGTTTTATAGTTGTCGAGTCAAGGAATTGACTCGTAACTCCACTAAAGGCAGTCGTGGGGAATAAAGGAAATATTACATGCCAAATTCAACTGGGTCTCTAATCCTTAAATGGCGTGATGCAGTATTTTCATGAGAGAGTTACTAGATCAGGTGTCATTTTCGTCATTTGACAGGATTTCAGAATATTGCTCCAGTAACTCATTGAACATTTTTAGTGCAACATAAATTCAAACAAACCACTCTATTAGGATTTATGCAATCGAAGGCATTATTGTTGTTGTTCAGCGTAAACATGTTTCATATTAATTCTTTGAATTACAGGGCAGGTATTATCAATTTTCTCACATATCGAAGCTAAATGTGCTTGTGTACCTCAAGTGCTACTGCTAAATTGTAGAGCCTCGTTAAGTCGGACATTTTTAATTCGGATCTCCGGATCAGTCTGCGCGAAAAATTTTGTTTTGTTTTAAATTTAAGAAGCTACCTGAAAATTTCTGTAACAATATTTATTTATTTATTTCATCCACGTATTTTGAAAATAATTTTATATTCTGAAGTCTTCCAACCTCTATGATGGCCGTGTAAGCCTAGTGGTCATAGTCACGGACTCACGGCCGGTTTTGTTTCCGTCAAGACATGAGTCTCGCCGTGTAGCGGGGATGAGGCACGTTAAATCTGGTCGAGGTCCCAAGTCCTCCTATTGGCGTTGTGTGGAAGTTTGAAGAGGGAGGTGTCGTCCTCGTCACTTGACTGAGACGAGGACGGTAACCAATTGCTCTTGTGCTGCTTCTCAAAGCGACGTTGATAAACAATCACTCTATCAATCAATCCAATAGCTATAAATCCCTGAATGAAAAGTGGGAATGTGTGGGGGGGATTTTACAAATATTTTACACTAAAAATCAATCAACAAAACATTAGCTGCATCTCTTATTACCAGTGTTAAATGGCATAACACCAGCGTTAAAAGCACGGCTTCTCCCTTCTGTAAACAAATCCTTACACCCGCTACCTTCGTTCGCATTAGAGTTATTATTCTTTTTTTATTTCGCAAGAAAAATGACCAGTGAGCAACGAATTGTTGTGAAATTTCACATGACAAAAAAGGCTGCTGAAACTTGTAATTTATTGAAAGAAGTGTAAGGTAATGAATATTTATCGCCTGCACATGGTTTTGAGTAGTTTAAATATTTTCAAGATGGTCGAGAAGACGTTGAAGATGGTTCCCGCCTGGGTCACCCATCTACGTCAAACATAGATAACAATATCGAAAAAAATCGGTAATATGGTTCGATCTGACTATCGGTTAAGTATTCATGCAATTGCTGAGACTGTAAGAACTTACAAGGAATCCGTGTGGCAAATTTTATTTTTTTCGATAGTGTTGTGTACTTTCATTGGGTTATTGAAGGTCAAACTATTAATCAAAATTGCCACCTTCACATTCTTGCTGAGCTCCGTGAAATAATAAGGAGAAAATGACTCGAATTGTGGAAAGACAAGTCATTCCGCATTGTGTATCGAGAGGTTTCCAACCAAATACAGCATCCTAGTGTTAGACCATCCGCCTTATTTGCCGGGTCTTGCTCCATGCGATTTCTCTCTGTTTCCTAAGGTGAAATCTGAATTAAAAGGAACAAGATTTGAATTGTTGAAGCTGTAATAGAGAAAGCTGCACGCGTCCTGAAAGAGCTGGCAGAAGACTTCCAGCACTGTTTCGAACAATGAAAGTTTCATATGGAGCGTTGTAAGGATAGAGGAAGGGTAAATATTAAAGGTGATAATAAGCTAACATATTTGAAATCAAAATAAAATGTTTTACAGCGTCAGTCTCGTTATATAGTAGTCACACCTCGCTTCTCCCTTTTAAATAAGAAGTTGTACTTTTTTTGTTGAGAATAACTCATTAATTTAATGAATTTAAGTTTTTACTGCCTTTATTAAAATGCAAAGCTTAATTGACGGCTTTAGGGGAGATATCAATCTTTTTGTTAATTGCTAAATAACTTATGTTCTGAATCTAAATGTATCAGATTCAGTTTTATATCGTTTATCATAGAAGCTAAATAAAGATATTTGTTGCTACTACCTTTATTTACTGGCAACCTTGTTGCAACTAATCTTCTCCCTGAAAGAATGATTTGATTCGTTAGAAATAAGAATTTGTGTGATTACGATTAGATTTCTCAATAAGAAATAAAAAAGTTACGAAAGTTATACATCTTTTATTCCTTTTTTTTCTGAAAAAATGAAGAAATTTTGTCGATGATGACTCCATTAAATAACTTAATTCCTTATTTTCATTGAGATATATAATCTTTTAGAAAATATGAGACTTTTTACATTGATTAGTGTTTGTTAGATATGGGGGTTAGAAAAAAATGGACAATGCGCGGCACTGTGTGGAGATTATATTTTTAAATTTTAACAACTTCCATTAAATCTTTTCATAGATATACATTATAATCGGATTTGAAAAATTATGCAAATCTCTGATGTACATGATAATTGCATTCAATAAACGACCTGGCAAAATATCCAACATATTACAATAGACAATTGTATATGTTTAAACTTTTAATAAAGTTTTTGCAAATTTTACTTGAATTTATAAAGAGTTGCTTCAGCAACAGAGAGAAGTAAATATTCGAAATGTATTTAGAACTTTCAGAGAAAGGTATACTTTTCTATTTAAATACGTGTGTGCAAAGGGAGTAGGGGAGAAGTAACTATTGAGTATTTATATGAAAACGAACGTTTGGTGTTTGCAAGCGGTGTTAAATATGACAAGAGTGAAATTCATATATATATATATATATATATATATATATATATATATATATATATAACTTTATTCAGTTATTTATGAAATTTAAAGAATTATAAAACAAGCAAGCTACACAAACACTTCAAAGTATCTTAGCATTATAATTGTATTTATAAATGTCTTGTTATTTCAACAAGCAACAACTAATTTTTACTTGCACATGTTTCACGACATAACTATTCTCATAAAAAAGTTTTATGTTTCACATATTTTCTACTAACAATGGTTTGAAACATTTTGGCTTAAATTTGGTATGATAGGGTAACTTAGAAAGACCTTAATTAAGAGAACGTAGTTATTTATAATTTTACTTAATTATAAAGTTATTTTACCATTTAATCAAAAAGCACATGCATTCAAATAATGAATACTTTATTGCTGAAAAATTATATAATTTTTTTTGTGACCTTAAAAAGTCTACCTTACATAATCATTTGAAGAAAGAATGAAAATAAGGATTACATTCTTATCCTGAAATATATGAATGTATATAATATATAATATATATATGTATATAAATGTATATAATATATATATATATGTATATAAATGTATATAAATATACAATCTACTATATACTTATATATTCTGTCTAATATGTAACAACCTCTATAAATGTATGTAATAATAACTCCATATGTCTCTCGATAATATAATATATATATATATATATATATAAATGTTATCGAACAATTTAGGAGCATTTTATGCATTTATAATTCAAAGCCATGGCGAAATAAATCGCACGAGGTTGTCTGCTTTGCACAGAAAGTATCAGCAGAAAAAACGCGTTAGGTCGAGCAGAAAACTTATATACTTGGAAGAAAAAGAGGGCTTCCCGAAATAATTTTGTTATTTCTGCTTTTAAAAGGGGATAGTGATATTATTATAACACGCGCAATTCCAAAAAGAAAAAAGTATATTCAAAAGGGGAAGAAAAAGTTTGGCATTAAGAATTGAATAAAAAGAAAGATGATAAATTTAATTCTTCATCACACATTATCACACACATATAAGAATTCGTACATAACACATCAATCAATAACTCCCGAGACTAACATTGAAAACAACATTTTTTTTGCAAAATTTTGTTTTATTCATCAACATAACACCTTTTGTTAATCACCTTTTAGGGTGATACAATCGTTCCAACGCTTTTCCAAACCTTTTTTTTTTTTTTCCCCAAAAAAATTTTTGTTTTCTTTTTTTTTTTTTTTTTCGCAAGAAATCTTTTTTGTTGCGAGTAAATAGCGATAAACAGCTTTCTGAATCATCGACTCGTTGCTGTTTTTGTTCCATCGAAAGCAATCACGGCACCCACTTGGAAAAAACCTTTTTCATGCTCAATTTTTAATGAAGGATAGTAAATACACTTCCATATGATATCTGTGTCATCTCAGCAATCTCACGGAGCTTCACTTTACGATCTTTAATTATAATTTTTGTCACTTCACTCACATTTTCCGGTGTAACGGCTTCCACTGGTCTACCCGAGCGTTCCGCGTCATTTGTGTCGGTACGACCACGTTTAAACTCGGCAAACCACCGACAAATCGTTGCTTTTGATGGACAAGAGTCCGGGTAACATTTTTCAATCCATTGTTTCGCTTGCACGGTGTTTTTACCCATTAAAAAACAATGTTTTATCAGAACACGAAACTCGTTTTTTTCCATTTTTTAAACAAACTACAAAACGACTTTACTCCAACCTCGATAACTCAACTGTTTCTGGTCCGATCAACTTAAAATTTTGACACGTTTCAAGCAAAGGTTAGTACTCTAGAAAGACCTGGTTACTGGTTTACTACGAGCGCCATCTCTGGGTTAGTCTCGGGAGTTATTGATTAATGTGTTATTGTAGCAAATTTGTATTCTAGAGATAAAAGAGGCTCGCTGTCTACCTCTCTTTATTTTCCGTTAGGATTGCGACACATATTTTTAAGAAATATACAGAATTATCTCGAAACCTATTTCATAACAGGAGGAATTAAATTTTAAAAGAATTTAATCTCCTGATATTTCGGAAGAAATTGTGATTAAAAAGTTTTCAGTTTCATATAAAGAGCCCTATGTCTTCTTCATAGTCAATATTCATCTTACAAGTGCATTCTAAGTAATAGTTTTAGGTTGAACTGAAAGAACAAATTAGAAAGTATAGGAATAAAAAAGTTATTAACCTATAACAGTTCTTTTTTTTTTTTTTTTTTTTTTTTTTTTGTAAAAAAATAAAGCACGCAGACAGTTTCCCTTAGCCCAAGAGAACAGATATATTGATTCTGAAAAATCAATTCGTGTTATTAATTAGCTATTAAATAAGTATTAATAAAAAGATGTAACGAAGTTCCTCACCCTTTAACTTTAATTAATAGTATGCATAGAAGAACAAAAATCAGTCACCGACCTTATGAATTAAAAACTGTCTGAAAATGCGAAGTAAGTTCATTGGGGATATTAACGTTTGTTCAAAAAAAGCCCGTAAGATCAAACAGTTTTAATGTTTAACGACGCAGTGCTCTATGAGGCAGTAGTTAGCTCTCGGTATAGTGTTTTCTTTTCTTTGCTTTACTACAGGGTCCCTTGTTTGCCGTCGGGATCCTTTTCCCTTAATCCATTTGCTCAATCGATGACAGGAAGCGAGAGAATAAGACAATATTTGCATTTGGGTGACGCTTGGCTAGTTACACCCCACTTTCAAAGTGCACCACTGAGAATGCTTCTCTATGATGCCAATCACTGCAAAAGTGGCAATTAGGCAAAAAGCAGTGTTTTAATGAACTTTTAGCTTTTGCTTTCTGATTTTGTATTCTTTGCATACATTGATACAAAGAAGAGTTTATTTGAGTTATGTCTAAGGATTAAGTGCTTCATTAGAGTAACCTAGATTAAGTGTCAAAATCTCGTTTTAATCAGGTTTTATATTTTTTTTTCTCGGAAATAAATTTGCATTTTCGTTTGAAGTTGGCATGTCTAACAGCTTTTAGTTTGGAGGAAAGTGGTTGGATTATCGGATACTCCTTTAGGTTCTGTGTTGATGATGAACGAAATCAATTAAATTTTTTTGAATGAATAACGTATGCCAAAACGATTAGAGATCTATAAAAATATTAAGTCTTAAGATTTTTTTTTGTATTACTAATGAGATATATAGTTGAAATGGTTGAGTTCTTTTTAGAAAGAATAAAGGATAATATTTAATTACACTAAAATAATTTTATTTCAGTTAAAATTTTATAAACATTTCAGAAATTTGTAAATAAAAAAAAAACTCAACTATAATATATTTTTTAAAGAATTAATAATACTTCATTAGAAAACATTCACCTTTTTTTAAAATAATTTCCTTTGAATAAAAAAAAATATATATATGGTGATCATTGATAATTTGATACATATACTTTCGGCATTTTTGAAATGCATACTAATCAGCATCAATGCTGAAACTTTAATTGATAAATTCGCATATTAGGCTTTGTTAAGAAGATACTATAATTACAGATACAATAGCTTAATGTTTTGAAGATGCAATGGAATTCATTCATATACGTAGTTCATATCAGATAAAATCACTTGGTTGTTTAAAATATGATATAAAAGAAAATATTTAATAAAGGTTTTCTTAACAAGTGACCAGTAAGTTCTCCATTAAGTTCGGATTGAAGAACTGATACAATGAATAAATAAGCTTAAGATTGTCTTCCCTTAAAGTCAATTGATTGGTTTTATTAACGTCGCAATAGAAGCAACACGATGGCTATTGGCAACGGACCTCGCAATTTTGAACCTCGGTAAGTGACGAGGATGACACCTGAGGAGGCATCCCCCAAATCCTAACTTCCACACCACGCCAACGGGAAGACTTTGAGTCTCAACAGATTAAACGTGAATCAGCCCCCGTTACACGGATGGTCTTTCGTAGCATCCAGGCTCGAACCCACGACTCGTAGAAAACCGTGGCTGCGAGTCCACTACCATGACCATGGCTACCTTGGTTCTCCCATAACGTTTAAGAATAGGATCAAAATATGGAACATTTATACGAATAAAAAAGGCTTCACTATTACTTATCATATTCTCATTTTCTTATTGTATATATGTACGCTCATGTCCATAAATTAAAGATAATGACAGTTCCGGCAAATAAAGATTCAGAAACAAAACAAATGTGACTTATTCATAAAGAACATTTCTTAAACAAAGGATAAAGAACAAAAAAGATGGTTCATGTATGATACCATTCATTCATAAAAACTACGATTTTTGCTCCCTGGAGTGATTACAAAAAAAAAATCTCCCTTACAAAAACTTACCATTACATGGTTGGTATGATAATTAAAACCTTGTATGTCTCCCAGACGACAAAATAAAGTCCATACAACGCCTAGGCATGCTGAGTATAAAATTATCTAGCTGATCTTGGGGAAGATTCTCCACTCAGCAAACAATGCTCTCCGAAGTTCCGATGCACATGTAGGAGGTGGTTGAAGGGCTGCAACTCGTCGGCCAATCATGCCCCACACATGCTCAATCAGATTCAAGTCAGGTGAGAATGCTGACCATTCCATACGGGTGATATCTTTGGATTGAAGGCATTCGTTTACAATGCTTGTACAATGAAGACGGGTGTTGTCATCCATAAACACAAACTCTGCTCTCATGGCTCCCCTAAACAAACGTACATGTTGTTTCAGATTGATGTCCCAATAAATTTGGCCTGTCATGATTCCGATTTGAACATGTAGATCTGCTCTGGAGCTCAGTATAATTCCATCTCAAACGAGCAATCCTTCACCATTGTGACGGTCTCGTTCAATGATGTTGTCTTGATGGTAGTGGAACCTGGTGTTCTCCATATGAGCGTCTGACGAGAATAAGACTGCAAACTAAACCTTGACTCATCGGAAAACATCACACAAGCCCACAGTGACGATGTTCACATTGCATGTTCTCTACTGCAGGCTAACAGCTGGCAACAATGAGTTGCCGTAAGCAGAACACATCTGACACGCCTGCGAGCATATAAACCAATATGTCCTAAACATCTGTACAGGTTTTCATTGAAACTGTCGTACCTATGGCTGAAGACAGCTGAGGAGAAAGGTCTGATGATGTGTTCCGTTTGCTTCTTTTTTGCAGTTACTGCTAAATACCGGTTATCAATCGGCGTTGTAACTGGGGGATGACATGTACTGTAACTTCTACTGACATTTTCATCATTTTAGAATCGTTGTCAAAGCATAGAGATGACACTTTGAGCGATTCCAAGTTCTTCGGATACTTCCATCTGAGTACACCCACATTCCAGGCGGCCAATAATTCTACCACTTAAAAAATCATCCGCATGCTTCTTCTGTGTCATAACTATTCGGTTGTGGGAGTCAGCAGTTTACAGAACGCTTAAGAACAATTTTACTTCTTTGCTACCATTCCTTATTTACACCTTTTTCACACTCTCGTAATTGTAACATTCTATAGGCGTTATCTGATGGATTCCTATAATTTGCATTTTATTCTTGGAGATGGGCGATAATTGTACAGGTTAAATTTTTACTTTAGAGTTCGATTTCCGTGAGTCTGAATAATCCTTAATTTATGAGCATGAGTGTATATATATAACTTAGGAAAGTTATATGATGATATGACATTCGGATAATTAGTAAAATAATAATGCTTACAGTTCCCCAGTAAAAAAATGCATAGGAAGGCAACAAATATGTTTATGCATTAAAAAGGATTATATATACAAAGATGGGAGAGAAAATTTCTTATTAAGAGTTATATGATGATGTGGTATTTGAATGATCACTAAAATTATGTTGAATGGCAAATTCTCCTCCTCCCAAAAAATAATAAAATAAAACTTAACATTAATAAGGTATGTGATCCCTCAGGAACTTCACACAAACTATACAGTGATTGTTCATGCTCTCAATGAGACAATTAACCGTCACTGAGGAGCAAACAATGGTCATTCTTCCTCTAGAGCAATTTTCAACTGTCTGAGACTGGATGGAGGAGATAAACGTGTAGGAACAGCAGGGTCAAGGGCACCCCCAAGATTTTAAATAGGGTTCCGTTTGGGGGAATACGCCGATCATACCATACGAGAAAAACTCTTGCTATCCAGGTACTCGTCAACAATGTTAGCTCAATGTAGACGAGTATTATCCTTTATAAGGAGTAAATCGGGACCAACAACTGCAGCGTTAAGTCTCATAATGGGGCTTAAGACTTCATCCTGACACTACGCAGCTGTCGTAGAGCCACCTTTAAAAAGGAGCAACTCGGTGGGATACCCCGTCGAAATTCTAGCCTCACCATGAGGCTTCTACCTCTGAATGAGGGATGTTTGATGGTGTTCATGGTCTGATTGTGAGTCGTGTTCTCCCTAGACTTTTACACTCTTATCATATATTTCTAGGGCAAATTTGGACAGAAACGCTGTGAACAGGACGTTGGACCTATTAAAGACATTCCAATTGATATGTTGACGATAAATCTTTAATCATATCCTTCTGGATTGAACGGTTAGTGTAACTCAAATACGTGGTACTCGGCCGGCATTTCCTTCATGTAGAACCCTTGTAGCACAGTACTAGCAGATATTGTAGTAGTAAGTGATTCTGCAACTATGGATATAACAATTGTGGAATTGTGGATCGGTATATTGCTATTGTAGTTGATTCGACTACTGTAGAAATATATCCATCATCAGAAGGGATGGTATCCCTTGGACGACCAGGCACGGTTCTGTGGACAACTATCTGACATTTTTTTGGAATTGTTTCCATAATCGAGAAATTACCGAGCGATATACGACAACAAAGCAGTTAAATTTTTGATTGATTGACCTTCTTCAATGCGTCCAACAGCACGCATTCCTTCTCTATCTAACATTCGTCTTCTTTCAGCCATAGAAAAATGAATATTATCAAAAATAATCGTCCGAAATTTATAAACACTTCATATCAGCATTTAAATGCACCTCCAGAAGTCCTTCAGGATGCTGACGTCTTCAAAGATTGCCGATTTCGCATATGTCCAGACAATCAATCGTTATTGACAGAAACATACAATTCTTCCATACTGCTATATGCAGCTATTTTAAGCCTTTTCAGTTATGCTTTCGAAAATTGAAAATTTACGTTACTTGCTTAACTTTCGGAAGCCAGCGTATAAATACACATATATGCTCATACTACAGTCGCACGAACCATTTTAGAAAGGAGACATTTTCTGTGAAATAATGTATTGAGTGGGTATTTTTTTATTATTAGGTGAAGACATCACTTAAGTTGCAATATTTATCACAAATTAAGTGAAAATTTACCTTGCTATGGGCATAGTCAATATCATTCTCTGAAGCGAATAATACTTTATAGATAAATTATTGTTTTCTTAGTACATGTTTTATAACGATATTCGTATAAACTTGTGTTCTATATTCGTATATAAATTCTATAAACGTTATACTAAAGGATATATGGTTCACGAACTGTTACACTACTTCTAGAAAAAGGCATATGCTTACGTTTCAATGCTTACGAGAGCAACTCATAAGGACTGATTAATTATTTATTAAAGTTGCACTTTGAAGCAATACGAGGGCTGTGGGCGACGAACCACGTAATTTTGAATCTCGGTCAAATGATGAGGGCAACATCTGAGCTGTCACCTTCCTCTCCAAACTACCACATCATGAGTTTCATCACCTTCGATAATGAGTTATCGTGAAAATATTTTGAAAAAATAAAGCGGAGCTGAATAAATAATATAATTAATTTTTCACAATTTACTGAAAGAGGAATTGCATGAAATTTTTTTAAAAAAATTCAGTAACATATCATATCTATCCTTACTTTCATTGCTACTTAAAATAAATAAATAAATGTGAAGAATAAAGTACTTTAAAATTTTTGAAATATGCGAGGTTCCTATTTTACTCCTAAGTAAATGATACAAATTCTTACTCTTTTGTGTCTACTTTTTTCATTTTATTTGTTTGTTTTTTGTTGTTTTTTTTACATTAACGTCGCATTTAAAAGAAACAATGGAACTACTGGCGACGGGCCTTTTAATTTTGATCCTCGATAAAGTGTGAGGACAATACCTAAGCTGGTATCTCTCTCTCTTTACAAACTTCCCCACCACTCCAACCGAAGAACTTAGAACCTCGACAGATTTAACGTGCATCAGCCCCGTTACACGACGGGTCTTCAATGGAATCAGGCTCGAACCCCCGACTCGACGAAAACAGCCACGGTCGTGAGTCAGCGACCACAGCTGAGAAATGAAAAAGTAACGATATGCAGAAAAAAAAATTAGTTATTGAAAATCTTATCTTGGGATTGCATCGAGTATTGAATTTCCAGCCGAGGGGTAGGGAAGTCAAAAAATTTTGAGAATCATTGCTTTAAAGGTTATCCCGATTTCCAGGAATATTTTGCCACCAGAATATACTCCAGATTATAAGACTTTTTTTTTTTAAAAAAAAAGGAGTGATTTCGACCTACATTTAAGTAAACAATTTTTGCTTGGTATTTGTAGTATCATAAGTATGAGAAATGAGTTAAAACAGAATGTTATTTTAGAACAGCATGGTAATTTTATGTCAAGGAGCTTAACGGTTGTCTTATTTTTCAACAGATATAACATCTAAAATAATATATATATATATATATATATATATATATATATATATATATATATTCTGCCTGATAGTGACAGTAAAAAGTATTTATACAATAGTCTTCCTACTGTAAAGATAGTTTTAGCCTTTACAAGCTGTTTTCAAACTCTATTCGAGTTCATAATTAGAGAAAAAAGAAGCATTTCTTAATTATAATTTTAAGATTAATTTTTTTTCATGTATCATTTTGTAGAAAATCAATTAAAAATAAATCCTTACGATAGTATTATTATCCAACTTATTAAAAATAAATACTATTTCTTCAAGTATGTAACAGATACTTCTGTTTTATGGTTTTCATTCCAAGGAAATATATTTATGTTGACAACAGTGGGCTAAGTTTCAAAATCATTATCATTAAAAAGAGTAATGTCTCAAAAATAATCTTGTACATTTTGAAGAATCTCAGCTTTTCAGAAACAAACAAACAAACATATTTTAGAGTGAAATAGCTTTATAAATAAGAAGCCCTTTTTGGTTCATTTAAATAACTCTGTGAACACCTGCATGCGATAAAGACTGCTTGTATGTTTTTTGTAAGTTTATTTTATCATGTCATGTGGTATGCATATCATATGCAAATCAGCTTCAAAGGTTCTAATATGAAAGATAATTTTCTTTCATCTTTATAAGTACATATAACTTTCTACCATGTCTTCCTTAAATATAGTCAAAGAAAAAAATGCTTTCGAAAGATAATTTAAATTCAAAAAATTAACTATTAACTGTGGAGATGCAATAAGAATATCAAAATAACATTTTATTCTGCTCAGGCGTAGAAAGGATATTTTCTTTGACAGCTCTTTACGAAATTTCCCGAGGGCTTTTGCTTCGATTTTTTTACGTTATAACTCATTCACTGTTGCCATGGGAAATAAAGAAATTAAAAAAATATATATATTATAGTATTTCATGACCTTGATGAAAGGAATGAACAACTATTAATTCGTCTCTCTCTCAAAACAAAATTCTCTAATTCTATAAATAAAGAATGTGATTATTATATTTCAATTAACTAATATCTAAATCCATTGATGTAATGTAAGCTATACTCTTATATCTCTTACGATATTTTCATGTGAAAAATATCTTGTTTGGGTACTTCTTATTTAATAATAAGCTTGCTAAATAAACATTTAGAATAGAAAAATACATCAAATTTTTATCATCATTAAAAGAATTTTTGTCAATGTAAGTAAAGCAGCGATTTTGCTTAAATTTATTTAATTACTATTTTAATGAGAGCATGAATAGCTAGGCATCTATAAACAACTTTTCTGGAAATGTGAAATAGATTATAAATGTCTCGAAGTAATTGTTTTCCCTACCTCTCAAACATTCTAGATAGATGACTTTAAGTAAGATTATCTTTTTAAATATATTTGCCTGGGAAACTTATTTCTCATAAAATTGTAGAGAAGTTTCTAATTATCTGGTTACATGTTTCTTGAAACACTTGTAGCGGGCATATTCTCACAACCACTGAGCATCCTTCTTTTGCATATCTTTTCAGCAATCATTTAAGTTTCTTTTGAAGGAACAGAATATCAACTAGAAGGTGGACTGAAACACGCTAATAACTTTCATTATAATAATTTATTCCAGCAATCCTCAAGTAATTCCGCTCATGCCATTCAATGAGTGTCAAGATACCAATCCTCTGCCAACAAAATGCTTTTTATTTAAATCAGCCTGTTCTAAGAATGAAATTACTTAATCAGTTGCTCAGTCACATTTTATACAACAAACGAGATTTAAAAAGTAAAGAAGAAGAAGAAGAAAGGAGTATATACGCGTCAGACGTCAATTGCTTTCTTGGAAATTTGATTCGCTCATATGTAATTTGTCGGCTACTTCACCCTCTCCCCCGTCCTACATTTACTTGAGGTGAAGCAATTATAGGTTGAGCGGTGAATACTAAACTTATCTACTGTTCAAGATTTCCCAAGGACCTCTATTATTAACTAAGAACTTGAAGCACATACGAGAGGGCCTGGCCATCAAACCCTCTTAGACCCGCCCATACCCCAATCTCAGTTATACACTCTGGCTTGTAGTAGGACAGTGGCCTCTCTTGCCAGCCTACAGAAATCTTTTTGTTGTTGCTTCGTTGTTATTATTCTGCTATTTTGTTTTTTATGTAGATTTTGCGAAACACGTTGTTGTACAAAATATATGCAGCAGAGAAGGAGAAAATGTTTTTAATAACTAGTTTTCATTATAGCTGAATGGAGATTTTTTTTAATAACTTATCGGAATTTTTTCCTTATGAAATACCGAAAGCATGAGAGGAGAAATCTGTAGGAATGTTGCAGAAAGCTGATTTCGTCTAAAAGACAGTTATGCAAAAACTAAACTAAAAGCATAATGCTCTGAATTTTATTGCAGTAATTAATTAATTAAAAAATGTGTGCGTTATTACAAAGAGAAAAAAATTAGATCTAAATCGACTGATCTCTTAAAAGTTTCTAAGAATCGAATTTTCTTATGTGTTTCTAAGACTCGATTTCCTTTCATCATAGGTGTTTGTAGTTTTGTAAAAAACTCCTTACTTCCAAAAATTCAGAAATTTTTCAGATTATTTTTTCTTTTTTAATTACTTTTCATAATATGACTAATAATATATTTTTAGTTTTGTAAATAAAGCATTTTTTTAGAGTGTATCTATACGTTTTTACCTAAGTTGATTCAATACTTCGTTCCCTTTTTTTTAAGCATTTCATTATTTCTTAATTGTTTTCATTAAAGCTTCTCAATATTTTTAGATTCTGTATTTTTATCAGAGCATTTAATCAACACATTCGTATTGAATATCTTTTATCATATTTAACCGAAATTTTTTCTTTCTGGTATTATCTCTCTAGAGCGATAATTATTATGTAGCGCTTAAATATTTTTTATGAGTAAGAGTAATTTAGAGAGAATTAAAATGGTAAGAAAAGAATTTAAATTATTAGAGAGAAACTAGATAAAATCAATTCAGCTTAATGTTAACTTAAATTCCTAAAAGCCAAATTTCTATTTAAACGTGTGTTTCAACAATTATTTGTAAAATTTCAAATAATACTAATCATTGATCTTTAATGATTTGTTATTTTTAAAAATAACAGCAGATGTATAGGTATAATTAAAATATAAGTATTATTGTGAATTTCTTACTTAAATAATAATTTGCTAACTTTGTCATAAAGAAATTTTTAATCTTGTAAAAATTACATATAAATCGAAATTTTTGATTTATTTTCATTTTTGTTTAATCCATTTTATGTTATTTTTTTTTTTAATTCACCTCCTTTATCTTTAAAAATGCGTACATCAAAAAAGTATGAAAATGACCACTAAAAAAATTTATTTGACAGTTCAGTGTGAACTAATACAATGTGCAAACATTGAGTCACCAAGTTAAAATATGTTTTTTTTTGTTTACTTATATCCAGTTGACCAATTAATTTTCCCTCTATATTTTGAAAAATTTCTTAATAAGAAGTTTTGAATTAATCTATCCTTTGAATGGAATATAATGTGGGCATAGTCAACAATTTAAAATGTTTTCAAAATATATATATATATATAATGTCAAGCTTATATATCCAAAATAATCTTCCAAAGATACATAAGAATGAAGTCAAATAAAAATTAAGCTCTGTGTAAAGTTTCTATACTGTCTTACAAATAGTATTTCAAAGTAGAGGAATTTGATTTCACCGAAATTTGAAACATTGTTTTAACTTTTTTTCTATACACATAAATTTCCTTTTCGATGACAACTATCAAGTATAACAATTACCATTGTTCAATTTAACACTACTTCTTCTTGAAACTAAAATTCTATATAAAGCTTGGTTTATTTGTACGATTGTTTATTTAATGTATTTTTGCAATTTAAACCAATATTTTTATATAAACGGAACAAAGCTATCTTCCTTTCGCTCTCCATTTATAAATGTATATTCTACGGAGAATCTCAAAGAAGATGATTTAAGATTTGTGTAAAATCTTTTCCCGAACACGAACAATAAGGAATTCTTTTGATGGTAAAAGAAAACAGCCCTGTCAGGTAAAAAATAAAAATCTGCTCAAAGTGAATCTTTTTTGAGCCTAACATACATGCTCCCAAAGGAATTTCATGCTGCAATATAAATTTCCGTCAGATTTTATTTAAGGCACTTTCACTCCGGATAAAATACATAGTTCCCATCCTGCTTTTATTGATTCACTTTCCTCAATCCTTACTTTTTATTCTCCCCATTTTTCCCCGCGTCAACCTGGATTGAGTCAGATATCCCGTCGAATCTTTAGCACCAATCCTTATGCAGTATACTCGGAGTAAAAGGGAGTTTTTAAGCATCAACCGCAAAGTTCCCTTTTATTCCAGCATACTGAGGTTGATCTGCCGATGATTCCTTTCATGGGCGACTTTACGCCACACTTGCTTCCTGATAGATTGAGTTGCTGATCTGGCTTCTTTTTTTGGTTGGTAACATCTTTTAGCTGCCTTTTTTACGTGCCCACTTTCTTTATTCATATTTTATATTGTAGCTTTCCCACTCTTTTACAAGTCGACTATCGGCTGATCGCTTTGGTTGTTTCTCTCAGTAATTTACTGACGTCCCTTCTTGGTGCATTTGTTTCCCTCCCCTTCCCTTTTTGCTGTAAACGGTGACAGACTAAGATAACGATCGATGTTCCAGTAGAAAGAGTTATTCCTCTTTTGATTAATATTCCTGCATATGTTATTAATCATACAACTTCTCAATCGAACATAATAACAAGTGACATTGAGCTCGTGTTCAGATAAGAGCTGACTTATAAATGCTGCTAAATGTATCTCTAAGAGTTGCTTTGAATTAAAAACGAATGAAGAGAATTCCGATGCGATTATTTTTGTTAAGTGGGGTTTGAGTGAGTTTTACTGGTGACAGATATCGCTAGTCAATTTAAATATTTTAGCAAATCATGCGCATATAAAGATGTCGAAGGATTATATCCTTTGTATGAATAATATTTTCATATCAACCAAGAAGGGAACTATGAAGCATTTCTTTGGTTCTGTTTGAAGTGTTTGTATTTTACTGATATCAGACAAATCTGGTATCAGATTACTCATAAATGAAGACGCATTCGCATGATATATATACTTTTGGAAATTATTGTAAATGATTGGTAATTTTTTTAACTTAACAAAGAATAAATAATTAGTTTATGGGAAAGCTTAAGTTGTGGTGCATGTGTGTTATATATAGATTTTATTGGGGATTGAGCTGCGATAGCTCCTCGTTTAAAAAGCTGTAAGGGATAAATTTGTTAAATTTAAGAAAATCAGGGAAATTTTTTAATAAATAAGTTATTGAGAATCTCACAAAACTTCTAGATTCCTGTCTATCTACATGAAATATTATGTTTACTAACTTACTGCTTTTTAAACATATTGCAAAGTAAAATATACATTTATTTCCTTTGTGCCTTATAACGAGGTTAGATGCAGTTCATTGGCTGGAAACTCTTTTTAAGTAGCTTTTATTAATTTATTTTTAGACATCTTTTAATTGAAGCTTTCGTCACCATATCAATGATCTTAACCTTATTGAATAGAAAGACAAAAACAGCAGAAAACAATCTATATTTTGAATCTACAAGTATTAGGTCAATGACGAAGTCAATAGAAAAGTGAATGCGATTTTTAATACATTGACAAAGAAAAAAAATAAAGGAAATGTTTACCTTTTTTTACATAAATAAGCCTCAAACATGTTCAACTTAAATAAAACTAGATTGGAAAATAACTTAACTTTTAAGGTTATTTGACTTAAATAGAAAGCTAAATAATATTTTTAAACTTAATAATGTATTTATTTGTTTAAATTACTTCAACATTTCTTTCTTTTTTAATGTTTAATGTAAGGACTATTATTGTTACAAGTTACAGACTAATTTTTTTCGTGAGTTCATTCGTATTGCATTAGTTCGATTATATAAGCTACCCTGAATTATATTTAGTTAATTAATTTGCTTTTTATATTTATATGTTAATACATACCGGTGGTGAACTCAGAATTTCTCTTTATGGGGAGATCCCGAAACATGAGAGGAAACAATACTAAAACAATACGAGTAGAGGGCGTGTTCTGACCGAGTGAATTCATTTTGAATACTCTTTTTGAGCGCGTACTTGTGCCAGTGTACTTTTATCTATTAATAACTATTTAAAATAAAATCTTATTTTCGTAATGTGTGGAGAGCGCGAATATGATTCAACTTTACTAACATTATATTTCGTTTACAAACTCTATGTAGCTCAACTTCCATTTAAAAATAACAGGTTTTAAATTCTGAAGAAAGAGAAGTACATTAAAATACGAAGAATTGGAGTTCGTTGGATTCACTATTATTTCTTACTTTCAGTTGTAGTAATCGTTATAAATGTACTCTTAATGTATGCTAAAATGTTTTAGTAAAATATATTTTACAAAGCTACATTCATAAAGTGATTAGTACGTATATTATTAGTGATAGTTACCAGTAAAGGATCTTAACCAATATGTTGGTAAAAATTCTACTAGCAGTAATTCAAGAAAAAATGCTAAGAGGTCTAAATTTTCTTCAGAAAAATTTTGAAATTTTATGCTATAAAGTGTAAATAAGATTTTAAAAAGGGGCTTATTTTCTAACTAACACTTGATTTTCTGAAAGGTAAAAAAAATATTTTTTTGAAACAAATGGATAACGTAGTAAACGTCAATTTCTTTTCCATTTAATATGATGTACTAGTTAAGAAGATTCAAAATAAATTTTATAGAATTGGTTTTAAAAATAAATGCTATGAAAATCAATTTAATTGTTTCCTCAATTAAAGGGGAAAAGCTGTAAAGGAAACAAAAATAATTCACCTCTCTTTTATATTTTTAAAAAGTTCACAATAAAAAGATATCACTTTTTAAAATTGTATACATTAGTGTAGACTATGTTTTATCACAATATATACCCCATATTTTGATCTCTCTGAAACAAAAAAATATATTCTCTATTTCATTTAATCTCGAGTTAAAAAAAAAAAGATCAGATTTTCCCATGATGAATTTTTACTGATGGAGAAAAATATAGAGTGTTGATATTCAATCTCGTGAGTTTTTGGGCTCCTGAGACTTGTTGCACTGATTTATTCAACAACACTAATAAAAGGGTATAACCTCCGGCTGGGTGGACTTTGTTTGTAGCTCAACAGGAGCTAAAAATATCAGAAAACCTTTCAAAAAATAATATTGTCCGTAAAAAGAACTATCCTCTAAACCCTGTGTAGTATTCATCCCCTTAAAGCATTGCAGTGTTTATGTCTGCTTGGGCTCTACTGAAAGGGATAGCCATACATCATACAAGGCTTCCGTGTGCTGCAAACTGTGCTACAGTAGCGCATTAATCATCCGTAGGAGCCGTCAGCTAGTCCCTCTATTCCCCTCCTTTATGTCTGGATCGTTCCATTCTGTCTCCTACCCTTAAATTTTTTCCCCTTAACAGAATCAGTATTTTTTTTCTTCTTTCTTCTATATGTGGGGCCTTTCATAAAATAGATACTGTTACGTCGATTATCATATTCAGACAGACTCCCAAAGTACGAATTATAGACAACATTGGTACCATTGTAATTTTTTAAGGGTTTAAAAAACAATGTAATGTGACATCGGCGAAATTAAAATCGTTTTCTTTTAAATCGTATTTGATGTTTGACTTTTCAAGACTGTATTTTGAATATCATGTTTGTATCATATACATTCAGGTGAAATTGGTAAGAAATATTTGATTTTTTTGCGTTGATTGAAACGCATGTTATTTTTATATTGAATAAGGCTTCAAGTATGAATTATTTTTTAAATGTAATTTAATACACTATTTATAGAATAGTGTTTATAACGTCACTCCATTCTTTCTCCTACCCTTAAAACTTCTCCCTTGACTGAATCAGTATTTTTTTTTCTCTATCCAATTTCTGGGTCTTTTCATTAATTAGATACTGTTATGTCGATTATCAAATTCAGACAGGCTTTCAAAGTACGAATTATGAACAAATTTGTCCCCATTGTAACTTCTTTAGGGCTTGAAAAACAATATAATGGAACAATACGATTAAATTAAGTACGTTTTCTATTGAATTGGATTTGACTTTTTAAGATTGTATTCTGATTATTATGGTAGTATCGTACGTATTAAAGTGAAATTGCTTAAAAAAATCTGATTATAATTGGGATGATCGAAACACGTGTTATACTTTTGCATTGTTTGAGGCTTGTAGGCTTTAATTATCTACGGAAATTTAAAATATGCTGTTTGAAGAATAAGGATGGTGTTTGAATCAAAAAAAAAAAAAAAAAAAAAAAAAAAAAATCAAAACCATTGTTTTGGCCGAAAAATCATGCCCTCTGTCTCACCGAATTCGCTCCAGGGTGAAGTAATTAATGCCAAGTGATACCGAGAAACCATAAAAAAAATACAGAGGATGATACAGAGCTAAAGAATATTATTGAAGAGATTGTGTTTGTTACATGACAATGCAAGTCCCTACACAGTCACAATGTGAATACCATATATCAATTATTGGATTCCCTCGTTCGAACACCATCAGCCCCCTCTCTTCCTCTCACAGCCCTGATCTGGCACCACCGATGAGATCCAAAGTGCCATCAAACAAAGGGTTAAATAGGCGGTGGGAGAATTTTTGTGACCCAAAGGAAAAAGAAAGCTGATACCTTGGCTCATAAAATGCATTGTGAAGGAAAGCAACTTCGTCGAAAAATCGTGCGTTTATATCCTTACGTTATGTTCGTCGTGTTTATGTACGTATATGAACTTGTAATTTTATTAAAAGTATATTAACTTTCGGAGCGAACGGGTTAAGAAATTGAGTATTCTTACTTTCTGGATAATCCTTGTAATTCTAAAATAAATAAAATAAAATTAAGTAAATAAATAAAATAAAAATAAATACATAGATATATTAAAATAAAATAAATAAACAAATAAATGCACGAATAAATAAAAATTACATGAATAAATAATAAATAATAATATAATAAATAAATTCCAAAATGTATTATATGAACTAAGTTTTAGCCTTCACTAATTTGTAGTTTGTTATTCCGGTCTCTAATTTTCTTATACAAGTGTTTGTGTTCAATACATTTTATTTTCCCCAACACCAAATTATTACTTCATTACGTATTAACAACAATTATAAATTAAGGAGTTGCACATATCCGTAACAATTTTCCATAAAATTCAGGAGGCAGCGGTAGCCTAGTGGTCAAGGTCACAGGCTGGCGACTGACGGTATTCATCCAGTCGTGGATTCGAGCCTTGAAATCAATCATTTCCACTAAAGATCCGCCGTGTAACGAGGGCTATTGGTACTTTGAATCTGTCAAGGCTCAAAGTCCTCCCGTTGGCGTGGTGTAAGAGTTTGGAGAGAGAGGTGCCAGTTCAGGTATCGTCCGTCCTCATCACTTGACCGAGGTTCAAAATTATGAGGTCCGTCGCCAATAACCCTTGTTGCTGCTTCTACAGCGACGTTAATAAAACCAACCAATCAACCTCAAAATTCAGATCATTCGTTCTCACAATGGATTTTCACAATCGGGAAAATCTTTCTCTAATGCCACTGCTAATTAACACAATGTGTTCGATTTTTCCATTTATTTCAAATATTTTGATGAAAGATTTGTCTCGAACAGAATTAAGGGCAAGTAATGGCCTCATAGGCAGTGGGAAAGAATATTGGCAATGCGAAAATAGAAAGCCAGATCTAGATAAAAGATGATAAAAAATATCAATCATTTCTGTTTCAATTAATTTTAATCCTTGAATTTTTTTATACTTATTTCTGAAATCGTAGTCTTTTATTTATCATTAGCCTTTTTTCTCTCATGTCTCCTTTTTCTTTTGCAAGTTATGTCGTAACTAAGGAAGTACGGCAGGTGCACCTATCCAGGGACCAGTAGAGACCTTGAAATGTAAATGTGTTTGGAACAACAAGGGAGAAAGAAAAATTGATGAATATTTTCGATTCGTAAATTGAGATATCCGGAAGATAAAGCTATAAACTCATTGTTTTACCATGTGAAGCTTTTTAAAGCACAAAGATGAGCAATTTTGATATTCTCGTAGCGCACTCGCCTTGCTATTAGCATTGAGACGCAATAAATAATCAGTTAATTGATCTTTAACCAATTTATTCTGTCTTAGAATGATCAAAATCAAAATTTATAACTAATGTGGAGCGTTTACCTAATCACGTCCTTAAGCAAATATTATAATTGAGAATTCTTTTTAAATTAATAACAGCAAATTGTTAGAGTTGCGAAAACTGGAGTCCGATAGGTTTTTAAAGGCTCGATCCCAATCAGTTAGATTACCATCTCACTCTTTCTTTTACCTATAGAGGTGATCAACTTCCTCTATCACCTCTAATCATTAATCTTTCCAAATCTCTCTGATAATTTTTTATTCTCTACACTTCTCAAATAGCAATGCTAATCAATATAAGTCACAGTTTTTCACAAGGTACGGTTCTCAATTCAAATTGTAGCGTCTGTCTTTCATTATTTAACTTCCCAGTCATCTTAAAATCCAGTTAAATAGTCAATAAGTTTACAAATTCAATTGAAGAGATATCCAAAAAAAAAAAAAAAAAAAAAAAAAAAAAAAAAAAAAAAAAAAAAAAGAAAGAAAGAAAGACAAAGCAATTTATTAACTATCTTCACAGAATATATGTTGGGGCCGCGATAGCCTAGTGGTCATAGTCACAGACTCGCGGCCGGCAGTTTTCGTCGAGTCGTGGGTTCGAGCCTTGATGCCACTAAAGACCCACCGTGTAGTCGGACCTGAAGCATGTTAACTAGGTAGAGGCCCTAAGTCCTCCCTCTGGCATTGTATGGAAGTTAGGAGAGGGAGGAGCCAACTCAGGTATCGTCCTCGTCTCTTGACCAAGGCTCAAAATTATGAAATCCGTCTCCAACAGCCCTCGTGTTGCTTTTATTGCGACTTTAATAAAACTAATCCAATCACAGAATGCGTAAGATCGTCCTCTTTTGAATTCCTCTTAGTTCACTTTAATCCTTGCTCATAATTAAACAATAAAGTCTTAGCTTACCAACTCTTTCACACCGAGTGAAGTACTTCTTGAATACAGTAGATTTGACTCCTATTACTCTAACCAGGAGTTGCTTCTAGCCAATTTTACTACAAATGAGAAATAGCATAGCAATTCGCACCAATTTACAAACGTCTATCAGACTGTCATTATCATGTGTCTCCTTTCTTCTTCCTTTCAGTTTTATATAATTTATATATCACTATCCTTAGTTTAATTGATTGTACTTCTTATATTCATCTAATTTGCTTAATAAAGTTTCATTTGGTTGGCAAGGAGTTGCAAATTTATGTAATTCAAACTACAGAAAGTCTTCCGAGTTAGTGAAAAGAAAACCGTGAATAATCTTATGTCACAAAATGACGTAATAAATTAGTCCCCTAGTTCAAGGGGGGGGGGAAAACTTGCATCTAATTTTGAGGATTTTTAAGACAACAACTATTTATCTAAATTCTGATTCCGTGCCTATATTTATTAAATATACTACGCAAAATAATTAGGAAACATTTCAAAACTTCTCTAGGTGAGGCAATAAAATAACAAGATTGACCTTGCTACAGAAGAAGTGCGCCTCCGCCAACCGGCAGCAATCGACAGCTGTTTAGAGTGAAGCCTTCTCTTTCAAATGAAGTGCCTCACGCTTCTGTAAATAAATACCTACAGCCGTAGCCTTCATTCGTATTAGTTATTTTTTTTCTTTCGGTGGAAAACTGTATAGTGTAACAATGGAGCAACGAATTGTTGTGAAATTTCACATGAAACTCAGAAAAACCGCTACTGAAACATAATTTATTGAAAGAAGTGTATGATAATGATTGTTTATCCCATGCACGTGTTTTTGAGTAGTTTAAGCGTTTTCAAGATGGTCGAGATGATGTTGAAGATGATTCACGACCGAGTTGGCTTTTCCACGTCAAAAACAGATGACAATATGGAAAAAAATCGGCAATCTGTTTCGGTCTGATTGTTGGTTGAGTATTCGTGCGATTGCTGAGACTGTAGGAATTCATATAAAATCGTACGGCAAAATTTTCTAACACAATGCGCTGGCTCATTCCACATAGTCTATCAAGAAGTTCCTAGTCAAGTATAGCATTCCAGTTTTAGACGATCCACCTTATTCACCGGATCTTGAGCCCTGCGACTTCTATCTGTTTCCTACGGTGAAATTTGCATTAAAAGAATCAAGATTTGAGTATTTCAAGCTGTGAAAGAGAAAGCGGCACGTATCCTGAAGGAGCTCACAGAAGACTTCCAGCACTGTTTCGAACAGTGGAAGGTTCACATGGAGCGTTGTAGGGATAGAGGAGGGGTGTATATTGACGATGTTAATAAGTAAATAGTATGACATCAAAATGAAATGTTTTACTTCGTCAGCCTCGTTATTTAAAAGACAAACCTTGAATAATGTTTTTTTTTAAAAAAATTCTTGCCATTTTAAATACACATGACCGTCTTGAAAAATAAATGGCTGAGAAATAGCAGCTTGAGTTTTGAAGGTCAATGAAATGACTTATCATACTTATTAAAGAAGACTTAAGCAACTCGCTTGATAATGTAGCTAGAGCTATGAAAATTGTACATATATTTTAAAAAGTCACACAATTTTAAAAATATATAGCAAAAACTTTCCGATATTTTGATCATTTTTTGAATACTATGTCCCCTTACGGGTAAAAAAGAAGTAACAGTTTAGTTCGGTTTTTATTAAAGATACACTAAAGCAGCACGATGGATATTGATTGAAATTGTAATTTGAACCACTGTCGAGTTGATAAGGACAACATCTCTGTGTGAGATCTGGTATATCTCCTGCTCTCCAAATATCCGCATCCCATCAGGCGAGGTCTTTATGACTCGGTTTCATTTACTACACAGCTGCCCTCAATTTGGTTTGGTTTTATTAACGTTACACTAAGAGCAACACGAGGGCAGTTGGCGACGGACCTCGAAATTTTGAGCCTCGATCAAGTGAGGAGGCATCACCTGAGCTGGCACTTCCCTCTCCTAACTTCGAGCCACGACAGATTTAACGTGCATCTGCTCCGGCTACAAGGCGGATCTTTAGTGGCAACAAGGCTCGAACCCACAACTCGACGAAACCCGTTGGCTGTGAGTCCGCTACCAAAACCCAAAGCTACCGCGGCCACTACCATCAATATTCCAAGCAATGTATATTTAATAGAATCAGGACTCTTAATTTATAGTCTATTTGAGTATCATCGGCTAGGAAAGCTCTTCGCCACGACCACTTGGAATCGCGGTTACGCGTCAGAAAGTTTTGATACTGTCACAAATTGACAATGCTTTGAATTTCTTTCATTTTTCTGATTAGTTTGTCTATTATATTGAAAAATACGAATGATATTAAATTTGTAAAAGGATCATATGTGTTCTACATTTGGTTTTTCCATCAATTTCTGGAAGTGTTTAAAACAAATCAGTTGGGATATTTTTCTTCATCATGAAAATGTTTATATTTTTATTTAACGAGAAGCGCTTATGATTTCCAAAACTTTGTAATTCTCTGAGAGATAACATACAAAAATAAAATAAATAAATAACTTTTATTTGGAACTCGGAAAGAGCTTACAAATGAAAATAATAATAAAACAAACCTTCTTTGCTCAATAGATGAAGTTTTAATATTATTTAATTGAAAAATGAATCTCTTTCAAACGAGTGATATTTTGGAGTTCCAGAGAAAAGAAAAAGAAAAAAATAATAATAACTCTGCTGAATTATAAATACAATGTAACCTTTCTATGCGATATAAAAAACAGAATGAAAAAATTCATTCTGAATGAGTTGTTCGATTATGTAATTCATATTAGACTTTTCCCCAAATTTAAGCTATTTGACACAATTGAAAGATGGTATCAGTTATTTTGTTTCCGTTTCATCAGTGAACTTTTCTTGAGAACACTAGCTTAATTCCTATACTGAAAAAAAAAAAAAAAAAAAAAACCTATTCTGATCAAGATATTTTCCTTATTTTATTTAATCCTGCATTTTCTGGAGTTCAGAAGTACATTACTTAAGAATTCGTATAGATGTCATTTGAGAGATATTTTTAAGCTACTTTAAGATATTTTCATGAAAGGAAGCAAAAAATCATAGTTATTTTTCGGAAGATTATCTTTATAAAAAAAAAGGAAGAAGTAATCAAAATTAAGTATCCGAGAGCTACTAAATAGGCATTTTATGATTTCCAATAAAGACTTTATCTTAAAAAATGACATGAATGTAAAATAAATTACATTAAAACAAGCCTAGATTCTTATGAAACTAATTTAATAAAATGGGATAATGTGCATATAGCTTTTATAAAATAAATATAATTTTTAAAATTTTATTTAATTTTATAATATTTTATAACATTTTATAAAATATTCGTTTTATTCACCTCATTTATTGCGTACTTTAATTTTCTTCTTGACATGGCAACATAGTTATCAAGATAAAAAGCGGCTATTGACACATTGAAAATTAAAAAATTTTAAAGATACATTTGTTATCAATTGACTTTCTATAAAATATATTTAATGTTAATAATAAGGAAATATTAAATTTCAAATCACTGAGGTTAAAATTTTGAGTTAATGAAATTTAAAAACAATTATTTGTTTCTTTATTTAGATTAATTGTATAAAACGCTTGCAAAAAACGCCTCCAATATTTTTTGAAAAAAATGCTTTTATATATACAAAAATTGAATTTTTGTATCTACTAGTACGAGTACATCTTACAAAAAAAAATGGATTTCTTTAAGTAATTATTATTTTATTTTGTTAATTTTCATTTATTTTCAGACTATACTAAAATTTATATTAAACCATTCAAACTCCTGAGACCCAACATATACGAAGAAAATAGCCCTTTTAATTTATTATCATCTTGCTTGGTCTTATGTTGATACCAATATTATTCCTTTTAATTCATATGAACAATTAAAATTCGAGATATATGTGCTAAAAGCTGAAAACTCTTTCAATTAATAACAAGGGATTTTATAGCAAGCACACACACAGCAAAGCTTTTGTAATTTAAGTACCTATTTAAGTTCCTTCTTATCGCCAAACTTTTCTCAATATCAGCCTATTCGAAAAGCCGGATTTGGCGAAAAAAAGGGTCTTTTTTTAATCTGGCAACCTGGATCTGTCATTTCGTGTCGGGGTTTTGACGAGAGATGGGGACCAATTGGCGGAATGTATGAGACAGGGGACTGTCTTCCCCTACTCCTCCCCATCCTTGCTAGGTCATCGGCGCAATTTCTTTTTATCTTCAGACTGCTTGCCAAATCTTCGAGGAAAAAATATCGATGATATTAAGACCTTCTGTCTGTGTCAAACATCGTACTTAATATTAGGGTATAATAAATATGTTTTTTGAAATGTTAAATGTCATGGAAGGAAATTTAAATAGATAATAGTTCGGATATGTGGATTAACTTATTTTATGCAATTTCCTTGACATTAATACTGTCTTTTACCCAGTTCTTAAGATTAAGATCTGAAGCTGGGGGTAGTTCTTTAGATAGAAGAATTCTCAATATTAACATCGTAGTGTGTTTTCACTATGTAAAGAAGCATAATTTAAAATACTATTTATTTCTGTTTGAATCAATCATTTTTTTTTCTTCGAGTGAAAACGAAATTTGACCGGAAATAAGGCCCCCAGGTCAAAACTTTTTAAGAATTTGTTATCTTTATTTTCAAAACTTTAGTTGTACTTGAAAGCTACACGTGTCCTCTACGTAATGAATTTGTATTCTTTGTTCCCAGGCTATGTTGGTGTGCTGAGGGCTAAAGAAGATACAGAGATCCATCTGGTGATCAGGCTGAAATAGTGAGGCATCATTGCCCTTGAAATTTTCACCCCTTCTATAAAGAAGAAAGAGCACATTAAGAAACATCACTTTCGTTTTGACATTGAGGTGAAAGCTGCTATAAAAACTTAGTGTCGAAAACAACCACTGGAATTTTCCTGCGGATTTGCCTGATTAGTCACGTGGAGGCAGAAATGAGTGGAAAGTGATAAGAACTGTATATATATACATATATATATATATGTATATATATATATATATATATATATATAAGATGAAAACAAACATTAAAATTATTAAAAACAACAGAATAAGTATGAGAACAAATAAATTAGAAAATGTCTAAGCAAGAGAAGAAAACATAAGAGGAAATGAGTAAAAATAATTTAATAAAAATTGGAATAAATTGAACACTCATCAAAACAAAACATGCACATTCAGGCTTGGGACTGAATTGTGGGGTTAAGCATGTTCTATGGTACCAACCCTCCCCCAGTATGCATCTTGCTGTGCAAAAATTTGATCACTCCATAAAGTAAATTATAATATATTATGCAAAAGAAACAAGAAAAGAAGATGCATGATATCCCAATTACAAAAATTTAAAGCCAAAAAATTTTCATTTAAAGATTTTAAATAAAGATTTAAAAATTCAAAAGGAAAGCTTATACTCAACCCAAGTTTGTAAAAAGAGTGAAGTTTATTTAAAATAGATGTAAAAACCTAATTAAAAAAATCCTATAGCATACGTATATAAGTTATTAAGATTTATAGTGCAAAACGTTTAAGAGACATTTCAAATGAGGGTCTCTAAAATTTTTATTGTTGTCAAATATTATGTGAATATCAATAATTATTAATTAGGTAGAGTAAGAAAAAGTAGCATATATATATATATATATATATATAATATAAAAAAAATATATATATATATATATATATATATATATATATATAATAGAGAGTTTGTAACCGTACGATTTAATATTAAAAATACACAATTTTCTTCCCGAGCAAGTGTTCCGAGTTTATTAATACTGATCTTAAGCACTATGCAGAAACAAAATTAAGGACGTTAAAACCTTGCATAACGTTGATATTCCGCTGGAAGCATATGTTTTGTAATAAATGCGGAGGATCAATGGAAGTAGGTAGCCATAAAACAGGCACGACTTGATTCTGCTGCAGAAGAATGAGATACAATAAGAATTTCAATTTTCTGTTCTTTGATTATCTCCTCCCCTCCTCAAATTCCTTGTCTGCACAGAGGGCATACGGTTGAACCGATTCATTTAACAGTAATTGGCTTTCTGTTGGCAAAAAAATGGAAAAAAAGTACAATAATTGAAAACGATACTGAGGCGTAAAGGTGCTACGCTTTCTCCTTCACTAGATAGATTCGTGTTCAAATTTGTTTTTAATCTTCTCGTAATGATTTTTTTTTTTGCCAAGAGCTTTCTCTTATGCTTAGTGTACTATTATAGTGCTGTATATATACCGTAAGATCACAGCTCAATATACCTCCGTCGATAATAAAACAATAAAAACCAATTTTTATAACAGTTTGAATCTTAATTTATGATTTAATAACACCCGCACACGTTTGTGTTAGTACTTCAACAACTACAAATGAGGCTATAAGACATTAGCAACGCAGAAAAAGAAAGAAAAGAAAGTAAAATGCCCTAATAGAGAATAAAACAAAATAAAACAATGTAATCATAACAATTTGAATCCTAATTTGAGATATAATAAAGTTGGTGTTTCTGATTTAACGACTACTAGTGATTCTACAAAACATTGACAAAGAAGGAAGAGATTAAGATGGTAATGAAAAATATAAAACGCAGGTTGTGAAACGTTGGCAAAATGTTTTTTCTTCAAGCACAGTGAAAACAGAAGTAAAAGTACTTTAGTATTTTCTGTATTTGAAAAAAAAATATTTAGCTATCAGGCTTTAAATAGTAAGTTATAACTTGAAGAATAAGTGGGATAGTCTCTTATTAGTAATGTATGGTAATAGTATTAATGGAACAATTTCCAAAAAAATATGCTATAATTGTTATTACAAATCCAAAAAACTTTACAAGTAATTATATCACAGAAATCATTTCTCTGGATTCATGAATGGATTTTCATAAAATGTTATATATTGAGATATTCAATAGAAAAGGCAAACAGGAAAAAAAATATTCAGTGGTAACATTTCATGATAATATTCCTGGTAATCATATTTTTCAGCGATTGGAACTGAACAAGTGAATGGCTGTTATGTTACGTAATCTGTATGAGTCCATTTCATTAAAAGAATACATAAAAAACACATTTTAATGGTGGATAAAAAATATAATTAAACAATATCACTTCAGTGTCATTTAAACTGCTCGTTCTAAGTTTTAAAAGAGTGTCTTTTGAAAGGGACAATGTTTAAATAAAGGTAGAAGTTTAGAAATTTTTAGTTTATATAATTTAATGACTGAAATACCGAATATCAGTTCTTAGAAATTTACCGTAATTATTAAAAACAATCAGCATTCTAGCTCGAAAAGTTGAGAATCTGAAAGTTGTATATAAAGGCAACATGAAATAGATCTCAAAACCCTACTAATATTTATCAATGCAATCAAACTGAGATTTAAAAAAAAAATGTTGTCTAACTTTTCTTTCTTTCATATAAGTACTACAGATGAAATAGATTTCTATATTTTTAAACATACGATTGATATTGATAATATTTTTCTAGGGAGCGAATACTTTTTTTTACAAGTGCTATTTAAAATTTCAACATTACAAACATTACATACATAACCTATAAGTACAAATACATAATCCATATAAATACAAATCCTATAATAATTTCCAAACTCGCTTTTTAATAGTCTATTACAGAGGATAAAAGAGAATTACTTTTCCTCAAAAGTAAATGTTACTTTACAATATGTTTTATAATTGTAAATGACGAGCAATAAAACCGTTTTAGATATCACAAGCATATGTTAAAATTGCTACCTATTCCTTTAAAGAGTATCATTTAGTATGTGTGTGTGCCTCTATATATATGTCTAAAATTTTATAAAATTATTACTTTAAGTATAAAAAACATTTAAAAATTTTAAACAGAAAAATTAATGTTAGCTTAAAACCATGCTACAACCGTCATCTTCTGAATTTTTTCAATGGACCATATCTTTTAAATAATTATCTCATTAAAGTCTTTAAGAGCCATGTAAGGAGCTAAATTTTTTACTCACGAAAAATAATATTCGAGTTGCTTCAATCTACGTTCCTTCCAAGGTTTTACCTCCAGCTCATTCATACTATGTCAATATATTTTCCAATAAGGATATCTAACTGAATTTACTACGGATTTCTTATTTTTTATTTTTAATACCTAGCGTTTCTCGCATCTTTCATTCATTGCTAAGCTTTGTGCTCTGAGGTGATTAGCAAGCAAGTCACACTTTTATGGTGACATAGATAGTCGCGTCACTTTTTCAAATATATAGCAGGAAGTTAAGTCTGTACGTTTTTGTAATTTCTTCGTCACACGACTAGAATAAAGAAAGATAACGAATACACACTCCGTCACATTACAGCGTGCGTGATTTACATAGTAAATTAACTTATTCTTTTACTATAGGGTTCTTACCTTGGAAGATAAGTTGATCTCCTACTGAGAAAATGTTTTTGTAAAAATAATAACAGACTAAAGGACCAGCTCTTTTAGAGATTTAGGATTGGTGCGCTTAATTTCATGTACGATATAGAATTGTTTGAGTTCATATGTAAGATCAGTTGAGCAGATTTTACTTCCAATTTGTATGAGTAAAATGTTTAAGGTGATTGCAATGATTTTTGAGAAAAATCAGTGTTAATTTTAATATGTTGTTTAACGTTAAACGATGAATTCAGTAGATTGGTATTGAATTTATTGAAATGATGTAATTATTCTTTTGACACTATTAAAATTAAATACAATCAGATTCATTAACAAAATTTTACAGCATCAGCTGTTAATTAGTGATTTACTAAACATTTCTCAAATAAAAGTCTTCAAATGAAAAAAAAAAAGCCTTTAATTTTTCAATTAATTGTTTTAAAATGTTTGTGCATGTCTTACAACTGTTTGAAATGACACTTGTAATAAAATTACAACTTCGACAAACTAAACATTATTTTATTTTTGAGAATGAATGAAAATGCGCGAATAAATGCGTCGATATTGTTTCATTTCGTATTTATTTCTTTAAAATTATTTCTTTATTCAATTTCTGGAACTCAAATAAAAAAAATATCAAAATAGGCTTTTCTACGCAAAGCTATCATTTTTTGGAATTTTAATTCATGAAGTCTTAGTGTTTTAGGAGTATTATTCTAATGTTATCGAAATAATTTTTATAAGAAATAGAAAATATGCATCAAATAAGTCTTTAAGGAAATTAATTTTGTGAGAAATTGCGAGTGATTTTTTCTCAATAATTTAATAATTAACGCAGTTCAATTTATAATCCTAAATAGCTACAGTTAATTTCACCATAGCTCATCCTTAATAACTACAATTTAGAATACAAATGGATAAATTATTGTCTTTTTTATTAATTTCATATAGTAATAATTTTAATAGAACATTTATAAATATTGCATTTTATAAGCTATATAAGGAAATAATTTTTACAACTCTCTAGCCTTACAGAATAGTCTAAATTTTTTTAAAAAGAATTTTGATAAATGTAAAAATATCATCGATCATTTTTCTTCCATTCTTTTCTTCTATCGTGGCATAAAATTTCAAAAGGTATGATCTTATAGATTCTTAAGTTTTAATAACTTCATTCTTAAGATTTTGGTCTATGAAATAACTAGAAAACTAAGTAAAATCATTTGATTGATCACTAAATGTAAAATTCACTGGAAAACTCAGAAATGAGCATATTACTATTGTTTCTTCTCTTATTTTGAGTTTATCAGTTGAATTTAAATCATTCTAACCATTTTTTGAATAATTTCTTATATCTCAGTGACTTGCATTATCCGAATAATTACATTCGTGAAAGAAAAGCCATTTTTTATCCCTATTGTTTTATATGTAAAAGCTGTATTACTTTTTGCAATAATGAAACTTGTTATGCATATATTTGTATTGTGAATAAATAAGAGAGATGTATTTTACCTAATCGTAAAAATAATATTTTTCATTGTATATTGTTTCAAAAGTATCATTAACTTCAACAAAAACAAATATTTGCTTGGACGTGTCAATCAATACTTATAACATCTGCTGTACGACACTTTTTTTCATAAAGGAAAGTAAATCACAATAATTTATTCTTTTATTGAGTATTACTTCGTTCGTATAGCTACTATTCGGAAATCTTTGCAGGCATATTGTTTTCATATTTATTAACATAAACAACATTTTTTCAAAGAATAAACTTACTTCTTACTCATTAATATATTTTTATGTACTGCTTCCAAATTTTTATTTCAATAATCATTAAATAATATAGATGTTATAATATATAAGAATCTCATCTTATTTATTTCAATTCTATAAATGCGTTTTCCTTAAAATTTTGAGGTGCTTAATTAACATGAAAATACTTTTACTGAACATAATAAAGTAATCAGTAATCATATGTTTGAGAGAAATATCTGTATCATGTTGATAAGAATATGATAAAAGAATAAAGTCGAATTTGTATTGGGCAGGGGGTTTTTTTTGAAAAAAAAAAGTAATAAAATGATGGAATCTTGTAAGTGAAAGTGAAAAATTCATTTTTGCTCATAGACTGCCTTGTCAAAATTATTAACACATTAACTGACTAATCATACAATTTTATTAATACAATTATACTGTTGCTTCACTTTTTTGTGTCAATAACATACACACAACAATTCGTAAACTTATTTTCAATTGAAAAAACTCATTAAGGAAACAATTGCAACGGTTTTTATTTCATGAAAATACCAGTATGAGAATCTATAGCATAAGGCTTTCACAATGGCTTCATGTTAATTATGGAGGGAATAAAATACTTTTAATGGTGTAAGTTAACAGCAAGGAATAAAAATTTACAGGCTGAATAATTTACAATAACGTTCTAGTCATTCAAGTGGTAAATATTGTTCTAGAAACAAATTACGAAGACAAATTCTCAAGACTTATTCATAAGACAAACATGAAGACAAAGAATGCTAATTTTAGCAAGAAACTGTGCAATACATATTCACACACATTTTAAAATGTGTGTAAAAACAAATGAAAAACATTCACTCGAAGCTTTTACTTTTTGTTTAAAGCATCTACATTTCCATCCACTTAGATGGCGATACATGTAGTGTTATGCAAGAAAACATCCGAGTTTTTTTCTGAGTAAACGCAAAAGAAGTGACAAATATTTCAGATCAAATATATGAATGTTTGTTACACGAATACAAAGTTTAATACAAAATAGAGTATAACTTAGGCATTCTGTTGGAGTGAATTCTGACAAGAAGCTTTAACACGTATGTATTCAAATTACAATACCAATTTGCCTCGTATATTTAAAAAATAAAGTATTTAAATATTTTTACAAATAATAAACAAGGGTACATAGAAAAGATATATTGACATTTTATGTAAATTATTCTCAATTTTGCTACGATTCGATTATTTTTTGTAATAACTTGAAAGATTATAGAACATATATTTTACAAAAAATCTAAACTGTCTATCATATTTTTAAATTAAAACAAATTGAAAAACTTTTTTTTTATTATAATAGCAGTATAAATGACGAAAAATAAAATCTTACTTAGAAAATTTTATTTCTAAAAGATGTTTTTTTTTCTGAATTGAAAATTAATTATCAATTAGTTGTATCGCTTATGTTTTGAATGAGAAACCATTAACTTTTGATATAAAATAAAATATCTACTTTTAATTACATTACCAGTATTTTGCACTTTTCATTACGTTAATTTACTCTGAAAATTAATCTATATTACTATTTAATAAAAGTAACATAAATATACAGCGAAATTAGCAGTTCTAAGTAAAAATTATGTGTATAATATATCAATATATGTCTATAAAATGTAGAACATAAACATTTAAGTTACATTAAAAAAATAAACAGTGGAATTTTTTCAAGAGTAGTCAGGGAAAAATAATTCTGGACACAGAGGCACAGAGTGGGAAAAACTTTTAAAAATATTTGTCAAAAATTTAACAAGCTTACATAAGCATACTCAAAATGCTTATTGCTAATAATTTTTAATATACGTTCTAACTTTGATATAATATATTCTATATTTAAATTTGAGGATAAGTTTTTAGCTTATTTTAGAGAAATAGATCTTACTTCTCATAAAACTTAATTTTATTCAACTTTTAAGTGTGTTCTTTATTAACTAAAAATATTAATTCAGTCTTCAAGTCATTTTAAAAATCTTCAATTTATGTCAAATATGTAATCTTTGTTCACACATTAATAAATGCTTCCCTTAACAAAATCTTGATTATTTATTTAAAATAAATGTTTCAACAAAACACTTTGAACAACATTTGAAATTGGATTTTAGTTTAAGATTTTGATGTTTACAAGTGATCAAACTCATTCCTAACTTGCTTAGCAACAGAAGTGTAGATGCTGCAAACATAATGTAATGAAAAGTATAACACTTTTCGGCTTATTTGTATGTTACCATTTATTTGTAAATTCCATGCATATTTGCAGTAACATTAAAATACATAAAAATCCAAACAAATTTTCACACATAATCAAAAATTAAATATCTATACAGAAATTCTCACACAAAGAAAATTAATACATTTATTTGATTAAATTGTACAATTAGTGACTATTTAGTTTTATGAATATTTTAAATTTCAAAACACATTTTCAAAGTGACCAATACCATAATACCTTACTTTGCATGAAACTTTAAGAAATTAAAGTGTATTGATAAATTAAATTATTATAATTGAAATATGATGTGTTATATACACAGAATTCATTAATTTTGATTGAATATATCTTGAATATTTTCATAAAAACATAATTATGGTATTCTCATCAGCAACTTTAATTTCAAATAAAATAGTAAAAAAGAAGTATTTACACAACAATAACACACAAAAAAATCTATGTACATAATTCGGATTCGTAATACTTGAATGCATGTTTATTTTGCTTATGCAAAGAAAGCATGTCTTGAAAACATAGAAATGATTAGAGCTGTGAAAAAGCTTCATATTACAAAATGTATTTATGTGATGCAATTCTCTTTTGGTGAATGAAGAGGAAATGTAATACTCGTGTGTTGGAACATTTCAAATTTCTGCATAGTAATTGATATTGCAGTAATAAATTAAATGAGAAAATATGTTTGAATTCAATATTCGTTTTTGGAACTTAATTGGAAAAAAGGAAACGTGATTCTGGAAAGATATTGTTCTCAATATAACACGCTAATCATAAAAAAAAAAAAAAAAAAAAAAATTACTTTCATCAATTATAGAGCAGAAAATGAAACTTATGAGGTTTTCACAAGAAAGTTTGAATTATTGTATCACAAATCACAATAAATATTTAACTTCCTGTTTTTTTTCCCTATAAGCTTCTTAATTAGTCAATGAAAAATATTTTTAAAACATAAGAGACGTATTTTTAATGCTACAAAATTTTTTAAAATGAGTTTTCTAAAGGTAAAGTATTGTTAGTGGTTTGTAAACTTTTATTCAACAAATTTTTCACATTTTAAAACTTTCAGATTTAATTGCATAATTTTTTTAAAAAATTAAGAATGGAGAAAAGTAATAATTTATAAATAATTTAAAAAGGCTTCATATAAAGCGATCACAAAGGAGAAGTAATATTTTCTTGATATCTTTTTCTTCTAGAAGCTTTTTTTCCCTCACAAGTTCATCAAATAGAACAATGAAAGACTTTCATAAAAAAATGTGTTTTTTTATATTTTAACAGAAACAAAGAAGTTTTATATTTTAATAATCAACAATCAACAATTCATCCATATAAGATAACGATGTCTACATTCTGTCTATACATAGCATAAAAAAGATTCATGTTTATTCTAAAATGCCAACTTTAGATTAGGATAAACTATACAAATGCTTTAAATAAAGAGAACGATGTAAGTGCTTTAAAAGTAGTACGTCGGTTATATTTGATTTTACTACAAATTAATGATACGCAATTGAAATATATCTTCAAATTCTGTTATAAAACTTGGTCGTTATGCATTTTTATCACGTTTCATTAAATAAAAATAATAAAAAACATTTGAATTAGTTTTTATCTAAAATATAGCTTAAAACAAGTAGTTAAAACCATCTCTGCTTAACAAGAAAGTTTATTCACTTAAAAATTATTAAGTAATTAAAATTTTTATTTAATTAAAATTGTCCTAATTTTTTGTGATAAATGTAACAAAGTCTGTTTCCATCAAAGTGTCATTAATAAGAAGCCATTTCTTATATTAATATTTTAAAATTGATTATACCTACAAATAGCACATTTTTTGGAGTCTTAAAATTATCAAAATATATTTTTTAGAATATTTCATGTCCTTTAAAACTGTTTTAATAATATGCAAATATTTTAATCAGTTTCGCTGTGAAGGTAGTTATGCAAAATCACGTTGATGTCACTATTATTTTTTATCGACCCGTAAAATTATTCTTGTATTTGTAAAAATGATTTGCAATAACATCTAAAAAAAATAAAGCTGGCATTTTATATCAGAGGTTTGTCTATAGCTTTGGGCTCTTAAACTTTTTTGTTCCATGGTCCTTTTAGTGAATTAGGTGAAGGTCACGAACGTCTTCAAACAGTGAATACCTTTCTCTTTTATGCATATATATAATGCATATGCAAGTGTAAAGAGAAATTACCAAATAAGCATTTTAATAATATTCAAATCATTTACATTGTAAAAAATGCATTACAGAGATATGTGTGATTCTTTCTTAACGTTTTAAGTTGAGATAAATAAAAAATAATTCTCTCGTTATAGTACCTAAATAAAAGTTCATATCTGAAATTATAATTTATAAATATATAGAATACATAAGAAATTTCATCTAATATTTTATTTATTAAATCCGATTGAATTTTAAAAATTGCTAGTCATGCTGTATTTGACATTAAATAGCATTGTGGAATTTTTGATGACAATTAGTACATTGTTAATTCATCTTATACATTTATGAAAGAAAAAAAAAAATGCAAGATCTAATTTTTTAGCCACTGTCATTGAAGATATAATTTCATTATTTTTTCATTCAAGCTCTTTGTGAAATCCTTCTACCAAACCCTAAGGGGGCCATGGAATCGTGCTTAAGAACCCCTGCTCTATAGTTTCACCAGCAGCACAACCACAGCAGTTTCGAAGAAGCAGAAAGTTTCCAAAGTTTAAAAGATTCAAAAAGGGCGTGCCTGCCTTTCAAAAAAGTAGGCATGGGATTTAAGTAGAATAAAAGAGTTATTAAAGTTGTTTGGGAAAAAAAAATATTAGAAAGAAACATAGTAAACAAACTACGGGAAACTGTTTGATATATATCTGTTTCAAACTCCCCTGAGCGTGATAAATTATCACATCTCCCTTTTTCCTATCCTTTTAACTTTTCTTAGTCATTTAATTGGATGTTAAACCAAGCACCACAATTTTGCAGGTCACAAAAATTGATTTTAATGTCACTACGGTGCTCAAATAGGCCAGCTTTTTAATGAACGTTCCTACAGCATAACAAGAGTCAGTTGGTTGAAAACTACTAAAATTCCAGTCACTGTGGGAGTTCATTTATGAGATGAAGTGCAAGAGGTCATAAACCACCTCTTTTGAGCATTCATGACTTGCGTTCGAGTGATTCATTTTAGCAATTGCGCTAATTTGCTAATGTCACTGACTTAGAGTCTGGTGGTGTAAGCTGTCCACTTACAACTACAGAGCTTGGAGGAACAGTGTTTGGTGAGCTTACAGGTGCTGTACCAGGGACAGAGCCAATAGGACAAACAGGAGGTGAGGAGCCAGTCTCCCTACCAGAACTTGAAGTATCAGTGGGTATAAGACCTTCCTTCATTCGCTTCTTTTGCTTCATTCTTCTGTTTTGAAACCAGATCTTGACCTGGGTTTCGTTTAGATGTAATGCTGTGGCGATTTCAATTCTACGTGCTCGCGTCAGATATTTGTTAAAGTGGAATTCCTTTTCCAGTTCTGTTAGCTGTTTCGTTGTGAAGTTTGTTCTCCCTGTTCCAGGTCCACCATTGGGGTCATTCCCATTTGTCGTAGAAGAATTGTAACCGTTGTAGTCAGACTTTACAGCTGGAAAAAAAAAAGAAAATATAAGTTACATACATCACTCGAATAAAGTTTCATACAAGCAATCTTTTTACAATTAATGATAGTTGTCTCTTAACTTTGAAGTAAAATTTATGTAATACAAGGCTTACACATTAGTAGTATTTCTAAAACATTGTTTAAAAATTCGGTATAATTTCTTTTAAGGGTGTATTGAACCTCTCATTTAATCTGAAACATTTTCATTATATGTAAGAAACAAAGCAGAAATTAATAACAGAACTAAAACCTAACGAGGAATTAGAGAGGGAGGAGATCTTTTCTTTTTCTTTTCAAATGAAAAAATATTCATATTTTATATTCATATTTTGATATCACAATAATAATCCAAAAATATTAATACCGATTCATTAAACCTAAAACCTTCAATTGCCTGTCCCCATTACGTCTGAAGATATCAATAGAGTTAAAATATCTTTCTACAGATAAAAATCATTTTCTAAATAGTTAAATAAATGTTATCAAATATTACCTACCAATCGTATTTTCTATAAAACTATACTTAATATATTACACAGCAGTCTTTTCTATAACCATCATAAACCTGTTTTTATTATAATAATACAGAGAACTAGCTTTTAATAAAATTAATATTCAATTCACAATTTCTTGCTGTATTCTGCAAACTCATCATGCAACTGGCGGGTTAAACAAATAACCTTTGACAGAGCTTTAAAAAAATCCAGACTGCTACTCAGTTTTCATCTCCTACACAATACGTCAATCATTTACACTTAACTAATTTCATGAAAAACACGAGTCACTCACAATTTAGAATGAAAAAAAAAAAAAAAAAAAAAAAAAACAAGAAGGAAAAATTAATACATAGATAATGAAGCAAGGGGAAAAACACTTTTATACAGCACCATCTAATAAACTACCATGTTCTAGTTCATGTCTACGTGCTAATAATGCAGACATATCCCAGAATAATAACTTTAAGTGACTTTTCATAGTTACTGCCTCAATATTCAGAGGACGTCCGCTGTCGTGAAACGTGTCTGTGAAAGGCACGTCTATTTTATTTTTACTACCTAGACTCAATCTCCCAGCAGGATATTAATAATTTTCTTAATGGTAGAAGATATACATAAAATAACACATTCCTGTCTTCCGAAGGCTCAGCTAGCATGCCAGGAAGGTGGCAAACTCCGGTAATGAGGAACTGGCAAGCAGGTAGTAAGTGATTGGGTAATCAATTACATAGAAGTGAGGGCGGCTTCTGGAGTCAGTAAAGGTGTAGTGTTTCCCGTCGGAAGAATATTGGTTCGAAATGATTTTAAATTGCATTCGCAAGCGTTAACCATTTCAATATGGGAGGGTGTTAGATTAAAGGATATGGGTTTTCCCATATATTGACGGAATGAGGTTATTTAATTATTTTTCCTTTAATGAATATAAGATACCTCCCCCCCCCTCCAATTCAGTTATCTTCATGCTTCATTACATTTCATCTTAAGAGCATAAGGTATGATAAATATATATTTCACAAATACGCATATATGTGAATTCCTAAGATATCATTGATGGAAGATTTTAAAAAGTTCTTTTATGTGTTTGCAAAGTAAATAAATATTTTCTATCTTCGTAAGCAAAATAAAAATGGGGTAAAAAGGGGTCTTAAGAAAAATGCATGAAATATTTAAGGAAAACGGAAAAGAATGTAATTTATAATCTTACATGCTAAAAAAAATAAAGACAGTTTTCATAATCCGCATAATTCCTCAAAAAAGTTTTATAACTAAGTATTAAATAAGAAATATAAATAAATAAATAGTTAAATAAATCGCAATTTCTCGCAATGTGAGAAAAGTGTTATCAATTTTTGAGCTTTTCAGTATTGGTCGATATTTTACTACACTTCTGGAAAAAGGACTTAAAACATTCTTTAAGGAATAACGAACCCATTAATCTACTTTTTTAACTAGTTTTCATACTTAATGAATTGTGATATATTAAAAAAAATTAACATTGAAATTTTTGCAATTTTTTTTCTTATGTCACAAATCTATTAGAAAATAAAGGTACTTAAAACTGAAAGAAGGAAAACCACCCACATTTTAAGTTCGTAATAAATTTTAATTATTTAAGACGAGGAAACGGGATTATTCCTATAAATTTTCATTTACACAAATGCCATAACCATCAACAATTAGAAAATTTATAAAAATATTCTTTTATACCTCTATTGTTCTCGGAAAAGCATGCTTACAATAAGGTTATAAATCATCATATGATGAATTAGTGCTAACGCTTCATTAGATCATTTTAAGTTGGAAGAAATAACAATAACACTTTTTTTTCTCTCTCCCAGAATATTTTATTGGCGTCAATAACTAAAATCCAGTCTCAGATTACGTAGTACTCTGATTGACGGGAATCTCATCTCTGGTTGGCAGGCGTAGTGATAGAGGATCAACATAATTTGCCTTGTTTTGTTAAGTGCACAAGTTCAAGCACGGCGGAACAGCAAGGCTTTAAAAGGATTAAAGTTTGTAATGCTGTTTAATGCCGAAGAAGGATATAGATTATGTAGTAGACGGTCAAAGCAAATTAAAGAAGCAGTTAAAATGTTTTTAGAAAAAGAAAATTTGTAAAAGACCATGCGAGAAAATTTCCAATTATATACGAAAAACTCCTCAAGATCATCTTATAAAATAATAACTCATTTTAAGTACTTATAAATTAAATATATGACATATAAATTTCATAGAGCAATGATTCTATGAGATATATATAAGGGATGAAATAGATTAGATAGATCTTTGTGATATTCGTAATGATATTAAATGCCAAAAAAGATTATGCAATGATTTAGATTATGCAATGATGGTTCAAGCAAATTAAAGTACTAGTTAAAATATCTTTAGAATAGGAAAACTTGTTAATTGAGAGAAAACTTTCAATTACATACGAAAAACTCATCATAATCTTGTTATAAAATAATAGCACATTTTAAGTACTCGCAAATGAAATATATAACATGAATTTCCCAGAGTACTTTGATTCAATATAAGATATAATTCATCTCTTATATTATAAATGGCGAAATAGATTAAGGCTCTAGAGAGACTCATAATGTTGTTAAATGCCGAAGAAGGATTTAGAATATATAATAGAGGTTCAAGCAAATTAAAGAACCTTTTAAAACGCCTTTAGAAAAAGGAAACTTGTTAAAAACCGAGAGAAGACTTCCAATTATGAACAAAGAACTACTCACAATCTTGTTATAAAATAATGATTCCTTTTAAGTACTTACAAATTAAATATATGACGTATGAACAACATAGATTAACTTTGACCTTTCATATATCAGTTATTTTATAGTGCACTGATTTTATAAAAGTTATAAAACTGGATATCTAGATTATAGCTTTAGAGATATTCGTAATACTTGCAGAAAAAGATTATAGATTATGTAACTAGTAAATATAGTTCACACGCAAGCAAATTAAAGAAGCTGTTAAAATGTCTTTAGAAAAAGAACATTTGTTAAAGACTGGATGGAGACTACTAATTATGTACGAAAATTCCTCAGAATTTTGTTATTAAATAATGATTCATTTTATGCATTATCAAACTAAATATATGACGTATGAACAATTTAGCTTAACTTAAAATTTCCTTAAATCATTTATTTTGAGGCTCACTGATTCTATACGAATTCAATCGAAACATTTTTACTATTTGACTCTGAATTATTTTGCCTTGGGGAAGAAAACTTAAGCATTCATTGTCTATAGTGAATTAGCATATATTATCTTTCAAGATAGAAAACAAATGAAAAAAGTTTTAATGTAAAGGAAAGAGCTTATAAATGAAATTAATAGAGTTTCTTATGACTTGTTTTTATTATGTTTTTTTTATTTATAAAACTGATTCTGCAAGAAATATATAAGAGAAATTTAGCTAGAGAGCTTATAGTTCTAGAGATATACAATGTGTGAAAATTTGCAAAGATAATTTTTAATAAGTCGTTATGGTAACAAATGAAAAGTTGTCAAAATATCTAGATCTGACTCCAGCTAAAAATTATTCTAAAAATACTGATTGAGCATAATAGTAAATAACAAACATAATTTGATTGGATAAATTCAGCATATCAGTAGATCTAGTTATTTTTTTTTTTTTACTCTCGTGAATATTTTACTATATCTTTCATATTTTTTAATATCATTTCTTTACAATTGCTAAAGAAGTATGGAAAGAAGAAATTTAGGAAGGAAAGAAATGTAGTTATAAAATATATTTGATTCTCATTCTCATTTAAATACAATTTTTTATAGTTGCAAAACGATTAAGAACGAAGTGAGTGAGTGAATGGTCTAGATTGTCCTTTAGTTATAGAAATAGAGGATGTGGTTATAAAGGCATCTATTTGGAAAACATTAAAATACTTTGCAAAAAATGTCTGAAATAAATATTTTAAGGGAGTAATTTTCAGGTATGGTCTATTTGAATCTTTTAAAGTAAAATTTGGAACAATTGTCTATTTCTATTACCTTAAAATTTATAATACATATTATTGTACTTAAAATACCTATAAGAGCGCTATTTTAATATCATAGTCTGAATTGATATTAAATATGGACCCTATTTTTAATCAATTCTAATTAATTTTAATAAAACAAGAGTAACATAACAAATAAATTTTTCTTAAAAAATGATGCTTTATGTTGCACTTTTACAACCATCAATAGCAATTTCTTACCCCAGTCAACTGCTATTTTTTAAAAAGAATTCTACTTCTACTATATAAACTTAAGCAATAGTATCCGATACTTGCAATATTTTTAGTCACTTTTAATTTTGTTCCACACCTTTAGAGGAAAATAAATAACATTGTATACTTGTATATCTTAATCAGTTGAACACTTAAGCAGTCGCAACGAAATATATATATATAAATTTAAGTTTTCCCTTAATGAATATCTATAAGACTTGTTTGGGATCTCATTCTTCCCACAAACAATGTAATCACCCATCCCTGAAAGATAACAAATTCCTTATCTCGCCTCTTCATCGAGTTTGGGATTCTTGAGTTGCAAGCATGGGACAGGAGAAATATTTGTGGGTAGATAGCGTCTTTTTTCGAACTTTGATTTTTGCCTTCCCCTTTCTTATCGTTCAAAGAAATTTATTGAGTCATTTATTTACACATTCCAAGAGTAGAGTTGAAGAAATTGCCAGCACGCACACGCACACGCAGACACACACGCACACACACACACACACACACACACACAGAAAAAAGACGC